>JAQPZY010001414.1:0-137500 GCA_029931535.1 Margaritifera margaritifera | reverse complement strand
ACGAGTCTATTACTCCACAACCCTAACAAAATGTGTTAAAAAACATAACAAATTCATCTAATGCACTACTATACTATGATCCATACAGTCTGTATTCAAGCATTAATTGTCTCTGACATTAAATGAAACAAAAAGGATCCAATACAGCGTATTAAATAAAATAATGTCTGTTGAAGAATCTACCCCGCCAATTGACAAGCAAGCGAGAAAATGATTTCCATACAGAGCAGCTTATGTTGAATACGTTGGCGATCAACGACAAGCATATATAATAGACATGCAAGCATATGAAAAACATAATAATAAATACAAATATATTCCAACAGTAGCATATGCTAGGGTTTAACAAGTAAATAAAGTGAATGATTGTAGATGGGATAATATTATGTTACTTCGTAAATAGCGCAAGTCGACTGAAATTTGTCAGTCACACTCAAATGGACACAAGAGATACAAATGCTAACAAACTCATTGGCTTAAATAGAAAAACGAAATACAGAAGACCAACCTTATAATACGTATGTTAACATGATTAAAACATGGTGGTGACACACTGGAAGAAAATATGAGAGAAAAGAAACAACAAAAACAAGAGTAACACAACTTTACATGTGGATGTGGAGAGACAATTATACGTGCTGCATCTATCGACATAGTAAATGTGAATGTTAAGCAAGAACTGAATTAAATATGCAGTTTGGTGTAAACTTGTTGATAAACAACATAAAATGGATTCTCCAAAATTGGGATACGATTAAAGAAGATTACAAATATGTTTGACACCTCTTCCCATGAGAAGGCAATGGAACTGGATTAAAGCATAAAATGTACATAAGAATAGTAAGCAGGTGATTCAGATATACATTAAGAATATTTTCGAATGAATATAGTTTTAAAGGTGAAACAATCGTTTTTGATATGAATTTTTACAATCCTGAGCCCAATGTGAAAAGATAATAGGAAAAAAAATATAGAGACTTCGCTTCTGGTAAAGTTCACTTGGACTTGACCACTAGATATATGAAGAGACTGACTGGCAAAGACCAAGCTGAGCTTAGGTCGTTATATCATTGAATTACGTATATAAGCGTAATGAACAGATGTGAAATTCAATGTGATTAAACAAGTTTTCGACATTTTTCGAATCAAATATGTATAAGAGATAAGAATAATTACAATCTCGGATATTTCGAAAGAAAGTACAATTTAACATTATTCGAAGACAGATGCTAGCCATTTAGAGGAAGTTGGCATATGTATAGTCTAACAGGACCATCAAAGACATCTTTAGTCTTGCTGTTATACAGTATCATACTTATGTTATTTGTATTATAGGTTTCTTCTCCATTTACTACTGTTTAATATGATGCTTAAGAAATAATTGTGTAAGAACTCACTACACAGTACCAAAATAGGACTGAAATCGTCTCTTTCAAAATTACATGTTTGCCTCGATGCTCAAGTGGGTTTTGAGTATCTGAAATTATTCTGAACAAAATATTTTAAATTAAAACAATTTGATTTGTTAGATAAACATCTGTCAAATATTCATGTAATTAAAAGTGTGTGAAGATATTTCGATGTTGTGAGTCTCTATATTTAGTGGCAGAGTAGCCTCGACAATATTTTACTTACTCAAGCAGAAGCTTCCGAAGAGGAAGTATAACACTTTAAGTATTTATACCGTCACGGACCAATAAGCTTTGTTTTCATTCTCTACAATTTTTGATAGTCACAACAATTATTGACCTGATGAGTAAATACCCATACTGGAGCTTAGTAAATATAACTTTTCAATAAAGGTAAAATTATATTCACGAGCGTAATGTTCATTCTCCGCTCTGCCCCTTTATAATAACTTAGTATCGACTATATTAGAATACAAAACACATCTAAAATTACAAACTCATTTTTTTCTTTTTTTTTTCTCGGGAGGAGGGGGGTTCATATCTTAGGTATGTGCAAAGTCCTCATCTGTTTAAATCACAATAAAGTTAACATTGGACGGTAGATCATGTACAGAAAGTGTTTGGCGGCTATAATGGATTGCAGTTCACAAGTCATCGTCTACAATGAAACAATTTAAAGCAAGGATAAAGTGTCATACCTGCGAAGATGCTTTTTGTTTCAAATTTAGAAGGTAGTTCTTAAGAAAGGTCCGTTTTGAATCGCCACTAGTACAGCGTCCTGTACTTCCAATTAGTTCCATTATGTACGAGGTGACTTTCTCGTCATCCATGCTATCCACATCTGTATCTAGCAGGTCCTTAAAAAGTTTGAATATGTAAGGAAACCCAACTTGTCTCTTGTAATTATATTAAAATGCATCAGAAACATAAGTTGAAGTTTGAATCAAGAACATCATTTCGTGTTTTGAAGCAAAACGTAAGCGGCGTAGTACCTATATGTTTGTCTTCTATACATTTTGCTATTGACTTTTGCAGTTAATATTAGTTTAAAAATAATTTATTTCAATAGGCATGAGCTCAAAACGTTTGTCCCCCCACCCCCAAACAAAACCCCTAGTATTTTCACTTGTGTAATATTGAAGCATGTTATTATCAGGGTTTATGCTGTTATCTCAGTATTATTATGATTACATTTAATATGAAAATCAGCATATTTTCTAAAGCATTGGAATATACCCTTTTTCATATTTGAAACACAAAAATTAACATTTGTATTCCTTTGCATGTGATTTTGTAACAGAGATAGCTTTCATAACAGTTCTATTGCATCCAAACTTTTAAATAAATACATATCATCCCTTGATAACGACATTATTATGTTTATGTTAAGCTCATGAAATATGTATATCACATCTCAGAAAACTATTGAATTCAATACAAGCAATCTTATTCATGATGTAAAGAATCCTAAATTATTGGTCTCCATGTCAGTATCAAATAAATCATCAGTATATACTTTGGTCGAGAAACTTTGGGTACGTTGGAGGTTTACAAATATAAATTGTTTACGGTACATGGACCTGCTTTTATATAAATAATATGAGTCGCGCATGACTTTAGTATAGATATACCAGTTTTAAATACTCAGTTCATCTCATTGTTATTTTGATAAAAATAACATACATTAGCCCCATTCAGTTATTCAAAGAAACTTCTTTCAATTTCTCAATATAAACATGACTGTTACGAAACAATTAGTTTTTGTAACGTACCTCAGCACAATAACTTGAGATTTGTAAATCGGAATCAGGATTTGGAGTTGAGGAGTCTCTTCTTGATTTCACGTGATCCTTAGGCTGTCGGCATTTATGAAAGGAAAATAGCAAACAGAAATGACACGTGAAAGAAATTATTTTGAATGCAAATGGAAGTGTTGGAAACTCAACTTATTTTCTCTGAATGTGACATATGCTACTCTTACATTTCTCACTTGCATTCTCCTCCCCCTCTCTCTCTTTCTCCATCTATATACATTCATATATATAAACATCCAGGGAATATATTTGAAACACAAAAATTAACATTTGTATTCCTTTACATGTGATTTTGTAATAGAGAGAATATGGGTATGTTGGGGTTTTACAAATATAAATTGTTTATGGTCCAGGGACCTGCTTTTTTATAAATAATATGAGTGGCGCATAACTTTAGTGTAAAATATATATATATATATATATATATATATATATATATATATATATATATATATATATATTCCAATCTGATTCAATAGTAGAGCTATTATTTCGGTATATCTCTAGATATATACGTCATTATTTTAGGTAAATGGCGACCTGAACCATATTACATGCTTTAGTTTCAAATGATTGATGTAACTTATGTGAATAGAAAAATCTCATTATATATGAAAGTATTGGATTGAGATCAGAGGCAATCTCTGTACAAAAAAAGAATTTCTGAGTAATATTTCAATTAAAGGAGTTTTTTCTATAATGATTTATGGACTATAACAGCACTGATAAGGAAACAAGTTATTCCTACGCGCTCATATCCAGGAAAGGATGAAACAAAAGTTGCAAGTAAGTGCTCATGAAATTACTCGCTAGCCATGTGTAATTTAAGACAAAGTGATATGCAAAAACAGCTTCCATCCTTCAATAAAATTCACGTCAGAAGTCTCCAACTCAAAATACGTTTTTCTGGACACAACAACCAGACTGGTAGAAAACAAACTCCATACAGACATCTACTCAAAACCAACTGATAAACACCAGTATCTTCTCCCATCCAGTTGTCGACCAAAACATTGCATTCGGTACATCCCGTATAGCCGAGCACTGAGGATACCCAGACTTTGCTCCGACGATGAAACATTCCCCAAAAAATCTGAAGAGTTATCTCAACATTTGATGAACCGAGGCTACGACAAAGACCTGATAGCGGAGACAACACAAGTGGTTAAACAAACAAACCGCAATCACCTACGAAAATGTAGAGAGAAGGACAAAGTTGATCGGATACCATTTATCCTGACCTACCATCCAGACAACCCCAAAGTAGGCAAAATCATCCGGAAACACTGGCCCATCGTGGAATCTTGTGACAAACTAAAGTTAATCCTCCCGAACAAACCAGTAGTAACCTACCGCAGACCCCCCCAACCCTCCCCTCCCCTCAAAGACACCATAGTCATAGCGAAGCTAATGATATCACAAGCCAAGACCACGCTAGCAAATCTGGTCCCTTTGGTGATAAAAGCTGCAATACCTGTCAACATATGATAGAGACCAGCACATTCTATAGCACAGCGACGAGCGAATAATTGAACATACATGGTCCAAACAGAACGTGGAAAACAGAAAATGTAATTTATCTCATCACATGTAAGATCTGCGGCCTTCAGTAAGTCTGAGAAACTGAAAAGCTACACAAAAGGATCAATCATCACATATCTGATTGGATGACAAAGAAGCTGGACAGAAGTTTAGTTGCAGAACACTTCTCTTCCCCTGGCCACGCTTTCAGTGATGTAAAATTGCTCACAACCCCAACTGGAGTTCCGAAACCAGGAAAGAAAAAGAATCTTACTGGACACGCCGGCTTAGAACACTGAAACCAAGCGGCTTAACCATCAAGACTAGAATAAAGACAACCACACGCAAATAACATCATTTCTTTACAGCCACCACATTTTCAATTAAATAATTCATTAATTTTGCTCATTAGTCACTCACTCACCTATAAGAACTACTGTTTTTGTATTGTCCTCCTGGTATTATTACACGCCTTACGGAAACAATGAGATATCCGGGATATAATTTGCTGTTACACCAATTTACATTTAAAAAAAAACAGACGGAGCTAAGGCTCCTCCCTTTGTAGGCAACAACCAACTAATTTACAGCATCAGCATTCAAGTTGAAGCCAACTAGACGACACATCAAACATTTTCAAGCTGTAATTCCCTTAGTAATGGTTATGTAAACTTTTGTAATTTCAAATATTCTTTTGTGTTTATTGTTTGTCTTGTCTCTGTTTTATGTTTGCCAATGAAAAAGACTCAATGAGAGTAGAAAGCGCTTAGGCAAGTTAAAAACTAGTTTTGTTTTGCACTGTTCGTTGTCAGTTTATTGCATTTATCTTAATCAATACATATGATTTGTACTCTTTATATATATATATATATATATATATATATATATATATATATATATATATATACATTAAATTACAATCATAGATTGACATATTGTGTCCTATTTAACAAACATAGAGAAAATCGATTAGCATTGAATCCCTCAGTGCATGTTTGGAAATATGATTATCCTTCTATATATGTACTTATCTATATTTATGAAAAAAAATTGGTTTCTGTGCAATAGACACCATAATCTCTTCTTTGATTTTTGTTATACAACTATGTTGGGCTGACAGAAGCACAAAATAGATATGTAGTTTACCCTATTTTTTAAAGTCTAGAATATTGCCCAGAATATCTCTCGGCCTTAGTGTTTGTTTTGCGCCGTTATCAATTTGTGTGTCTATATCTATCTATATATATATATATATATATATATATATATATATATATATATATATATATATATATATATTCTTTTAAATGCAATCTGCATAAAGGTTTATGTGAAAGTGAATGCTGGCGAAATCGATTTCACACGAGTGTCCTGCTCAGCAACTATAACAAAATTTGTTAAAAAAACATAGGTACTATGATCTACACAGCCTGTATCCAGACATCAACTGGATTCAAGCAACTATGATCAAATGCTGTGCATTAACATAATGTATGTTGATCAATCACTTTACTAGCAAGTAGGAAATTCATTTTCATGCAGAACAGCTTATATTGGACACGTTGGTAAGCACAAATGGTGGACGTGCAAGGATAGGAAAATGATAGCAATGGATACAGAGATAATTCAACAGTAATTTATTTTTAAACATTGCAATGGTTCAAAAACTAAATAAAATGAATGAAACTATGATGTAGATCGCACTGAGATTATATTACTTTGGGAATAATGCAAGTCGACTGAAATATTTATATCACATAACATGGAATAAACTAATACAAGTATTACTAGAAACTAAAATTATTGGTTTAAATAGAAAGGAAAAGACAAAGTACCAACGTTATAAAAGGTTTGTCAGAAAGATTATGAAGCAGAGTGGTGTCGTAATCAAAGGAAAATGAGAAAAACGAATAACAGAAGCAATAACAACAACAAACCATTACATGTAAATGTGGATAGACAATGATAGATCGTGTACATATCAACGTAGTAAAAGGAAATTGTATGCAAGAACTGAATTGAATAGATAGGACAGTTTATAAGTGTTGATACACAAGATATAATGAGTGCTCCGAAACTGAGATACAATTGAAGAAGATTACAAATACATTGGAAACCTCCTTTTGCGAGAAATTAATGGAACTGGGTTAAAGGATAACATGTACATAATAATTGTAACCGGGAAATTCAGATATACATTTGGAATATATTAGAATGCACATCGATTCAACGGTTATGATAATCGGTTTTCAATATAAATTTGTATGCTATAAATGTGTATGCTGCTGAATCCAATATAAAAAGGTGATAGGTAGAAAAGTGTAGAAACGGAATTGCTGGTATAGTTCACTTTGATTTATCCATTAGACTTATGAAGGGACCTACTCAAGAAGTTCGTGATATCACTGAAAGACACATATATGCATAATGAACAGGTGTGAACATCACTATGATCATACATTTTTCGACATTTTCCGAATTAATGTTGTATAGGAGTTGGGAACAATTACAAAGTCCGACGTTTGAACAAAAAAAATAAAATAAAAAAAATAAACATTACACAAAGACAGGTGCTATCCATTTACAGGAAGTTTGTACATATATTTGAGTAAATTTGTTAAGAACAAGATACCTAGCGGAAAATACAAATATTCAAAAGCTTCGTATAAATGAACAAGTAGGAAAAGATATATAATCAGGACATATATCATTACTCATTTCCCCCACGCATACCTGGATGTATAATCTTTAGAGCATATTGTAGTATCTGATCTAACATGGCTTTGATTTTTGCTACGCATCATTTATGTCATTTGTCCTTCATTTGAATTAGGTCAAAACAGATTCAGCCTCTATACGATAAGCACGGAATTGCATAGATCACCGCGTGTTTGGAAACTTTTATAAAGATGTGATGTTCTAGCAACCCTAAATATGCATAAGTCTGTTCCTTATTAACCATTTTACATCATTTTTTTTCATTTTTCATTACTTGTACAAGACAAGATCATAAGGTACATACATTATCTTTTCACAGATTATTCACTTAGCAGGAACTAAATCAAAGCAATAGTCGTAAAGAAGCTGTCGAGTCTTCTGTCTCAAGATCAAGCATCTTAAATCAGATCTAAAATGCTTTTATACACACATACAAAATAATGATGAAGACTTGAACCTAAAGAATCTTAGATCATTAAACCATAAGAAAATAAACCTAAAACTATCGAACAATTGGAAATCAGTTACAAAGACTGTTTAAAAACAATGCATGAAATGATAAGGAAACATTACCTTTGAGGGAGATGTTGAAAAGACTTCTCAGAAAGAAAAAGTGCAACACTTATTCCCGTTTTCTTTTATTGCCATATCAAGAATATTTAGTTTTGTTGCACTCTGCTTTGTTATTGCGGTAGATGTGTTGTTTTTCTCTTAGTGATGGCGGTAGTAATCATTCGAAGGAATGTATGTCATTTACCTATGACGTGAAAAAGATTAAAAAGATTGCACAATTTATTTTTACGTCGGTCAGCAAATAAAATGCTTTCTAATACTTCTGGCCATAGGTCATATCATCTCGAAAGTGTCAAAACAGCAGACAGGTACTATTGCTTCAGTGATAGCAGATGATCTAATATAGTTATGGGATATTTGTATGTATTGTTTAAGGGTAATACCACTTGGCAAATTAAAAACAAGAGTAATAAATATACACACAGTCAATGATAGCAAAATCGCAACTTTGTTTGTTTTCCTATAAGTATAGGCTATTAACTGAGTAGTGAAAAAAATGGGACAGGAGGACATGTGACGCAGGATGTCCAAGCTTTGAAGACTATTTTTATGCCACTTGAGCGAGTCCCATGATTTGGTAATACTCATTCAATAGGCTTTTTAATTATATGCTTAAAAAAGCATATTAAATATTGTATGCTATAAGAATAACACGATTGAAAGAAAAAAGTATTTCAACGTTTTGTTTAACATTTTGCATGTCATTCATTTAATGAATGAAACCTGAACATCACAAAGTATTTCACGCTACTTTACTGCTATGCAAGCGCTCGCGTACATAGGGTGATTCTCATCCACCAGTAAACGAAACTAAGTTTGTTAAAACGGATGGAATGTCAAGTAGCAAACAAAACGCAACGAAATATTTATATTAGGAAACAAAGACGCAATACTTGAATCAAACTGAAGATACCATTATGAAAGGATGAGCCAGAAAAACTCCGCCTAAGAGTATCATTTTCGTTGTCGTTGTCTCAATGCTGCTGTCATAGTGGCTGGTAGACTTGAAAGTGCATGGTGCGTTATGATTGCTGCCATGGCTTTGTGGTCCATCGGTCTTGGATAAAACCTCAAGAAAGGACATATATTAATTTTGGAGTCGTTTGCTTTTCATTAAGTCCCTAGTACGGGATAACATAATACTGTTCATAGTGAATAAAGGTGCTAAAACGATCTTTGCTTACACAGACTATGGTAATGTCTTTAAACAGTATTCTAGGTAAAATTTATACCACTACATTGTTAACGTCTCCTTTTACCTTTAGATCGAACGGCACAAAGAAACTACCTGCATCAGTGAATACAATTCGGCTTTCTTTGAAACTCATGTCCGTAAAACCCGTACAGGTTTAATGTTGATCAGAGTATATGAGATGCAATGCTCTCTTGGATTGAGTTATTTTACTACTTGTTGTTTGATTTCATGCTTAAAAGCAGTTATATCTTTATTTATATCAAAGTTACTAAAAGTATGTCTAATGCACACACCATTTTATGTCCTGAAAGAAAGAGAATCTACATAAAAAGGTATATACAACATTCACACAATATCCATCACAAAGCATACAACATACACTCGAATTCTATTGATCATGATAAAGATTGTAAAATCATTAAGTTTAGGTTTCGTTCAATTTCAAAATTTTAGATCTTTTTCTAGGTGAGTAGAAGCGTATAGAGAATATGAACCGGACATGGTTTTTAAATACTTAATTGTTCTCTCAATCTTTCGTTCAATTAATACAGTGTATTAGATCTGTTTAATTGAACTCTACATTTCTTCTCTGTAGTTCTTGCACGGTTTTATTATACGTAATTTTATCTTCGTCAATCAGGATCGAAACCCGTGAACAGATAGTTCCTTCGTGTAAATGCTGTACCGCTAGCTGATGATGCTTCCGAAAACATTTACTATAAAAGACTATAGTGAAAATTATCGGTTTCAAAGATAACCATTTACTGTGCTGGAAACCGCGTCCCCTTCTTCGAGATATTCCAATGGAACATTACCATAAAATACATGCTTTTGCATACACAATTTATCTTTTTGTACTTACGATGAAAAAATGTTTATATTGCTACCATTTCTTAGTATATATCTTTTTTATTATTATCAGAAAGGCTCGATTTATTAATTGAAATTAAAAAAAAAATATTGTTTACGCTTAGATAATATGTACGTGTATTTTTAACACTGTATGTTGGCTTAAGATTATTTTGAAAACCATAATGGGTAAGCACAACGTTGGTTGTTTACCTTTAGTCCACTGTAAAAATGAAAAAATTGCTCAAATAAATATTACTTATTGTAAATATTTAATTTGATACAATTTGTTAGAATCGAGTTTTTTGTTTGGAATTACCTGATGTTTTGACGCATCTATCATTAGTAATTTTATACCGCAAGTATATATAAATCCGTGACTGTCTTATATATTTGTAAGAGGCAAAGGTTCAGACTTAAAACTGGTTAACAAACCTTCCTCCTCCTTTGTACTTTCGTCCAATTTGCTATGATTGACACATCCTTGCAGAAAAAAGGTATTTCAATATTATCCGAGTAGCGATGTTCATTGCGTAATCGTAAAGGAATATATGTTTAAGCATCAACCTCCCTTTTCTATTTATTGATTTATTTGCTTCAGAGGTATAATTCTATAAGCCACAGTACACACATTTAAGTCTCCATTCAGTTTCAATTGACTCTTTGCTGTTGATTATTGAGATCCTAACTGTATAAATTCTAATGCGACCTCTTTTATCTACTTCAATCTTAAAAGCACATGTTTATGTTTTTCTTATAAGCTTTTTATAAATTAGTTAAGTCTTGTTTCAAAGGTATTGTCCTTTTGTCTGTCTCGTGAATATTATATTTTACCACACCGATAGTATGGACCTCTTCTCGATGAACATATTAGTCGTGAGCGCAATGTTCATTCTATTTTGCACTGTGCCCCTTTTTAAAGACTCAGTATCGACTATACTCGAATAAGAAACATCCAAACTATACTCTCATTTAGTTTGTACGACAAATGTACATACAAGTTTCTCGATGAAGTGATATGTTTCGCGTTTGTAAATTACATACGCATTTTATTTATGTGAAAAGTCCTCATCTGTTTAACTCATAACATAGTTATCATTGGACAGTAGAATATGTGCAGCAAGTATTTGTCAGCCATAATGTATTGTACTTCGAAGTAGAAAAAATGGAACAGTTCAAAACCAGGGTAAAGTGTCATACCTGGAAATATCGAAAAAGGCAGCTGATTCTTCTGGACAGTTTTCTCCACTGTCTTATTATCCATATTGATCCTTCCTTGTCTTCCTTGATGTCACCATTTATAGAGGGAGAGACCTTCAAACATTTGAATATGAACAATTAGATTGACTGTTTTAAATATCTTAGTAACGCAACAGAAACAGAAGTTGAAGTTAGACGCAATAACGTCCGCTTTTGTTTTCAATCGGCACATATGCGGCGCAGTACCAATAATAGATTTGTTTTCAATACATATTGCTAGTGACTTTTTCAGTTAATATTAGTTTAAAGGCGATTGACTTAAACAGGCATTAACTACAAAAGTTTAGCGCAAAAAAAAAAACAAAATTTACACTTGTGTCATTCATTACTGAGACAAATACGAACTTTAATGCTTGTAAAAAAAAGATAGTAACGTTTTAGAAGTTAGCAGCGGATAAATATTGTTTTCAAAATCTGCGCGTAATAGAAATATTTGTTTCTTACGTTTAAGCCACACCATTTTCCGGCGACACCATTCCGCGTCCAAAATCAGCCCACGTGTACCAAGCATGCTTACTTAGTCGCAAAGGAAACTATGAAGGTATGAGTTTACTCAGATTATACAATTCTGAGATGCATATATCAAAATGAAGAAAGAAGTACTGTCCGTGAATGAGGACAAGCGTTGTTTGGTTGAAAATTTAAACACGTTACCTTATGGTTTCGTCAGTTCCTTGTAATGGAAGGGATATTCAAGTCTAATGATTTGTTTTCTTCTCTTTCATGGTATCTACAATTTCTGCCGACTTCTCATGAATAACATGGTTTTCTCGAAACATAGTTTCCAACACCATGTTGTCCTTGTTGTAAAAGACAACGAAAATACCTGTATTTTCTCTGAAGTCTTTAGTTACAGAGGTGCAAGTTGGCACAATATCACTTACTGATATTTCAACCTGTCTACCAATAAAAAGGTAGTCTGGTTGGGCTAGATGCTCTCCTTTTTTACATCATGGAGACTGCACATATTAACATGTTATGAGATTCCTTCAAGTAAATATATACACATATACAAACTTGAAACATAATTGACTGTGTTTACAATGGTAATCAGACACGAAATAAATATACATTTTGTGAGCATTTTCACTTTCTACTGTGCTGATTTCAATGTCATTATGTTAATACCTTCATGAACTTTAGCTAATGCACGACCACTGACATGTAATCTATTATCTTGTTTATTTCTCAAATCAAGGCAAAACCATTGGTTATCAGTGTAAACATGCTCTGCCCATACTTGTGCTACTGAGTTGTATTTGCTTCACTAATTCACTTTTGAGTTCATCATAAAAATTGTGGCAAAAAGCAGCAAAATGTATTATCTATAATGAAATGGATATATTATTATTCTGTTTCGCATTTGGCTTTTCCGATATCTTTAGTTCTTAAAGGTTCTTTTGTCACCACTTGTGACGTATTTCTTCAAAAGGTTGATTGTAATGCAACTCTCTATTCATTGGGTAAGAACTAATATGTTTTTTTTTTTTTTGGAAGTGGGGGGGGGGGGAATTACATGTGCCAATGCGGTAGTCGATTATAAAATGCCTTTGGCAGACTGGAATTATTAACTGTATAACTTTTCTTAATATCCGTTATTGATTGTGTTCAATTTGTATACTTCAATAGCTTCTTCAAAAAGGACGATGTAGGTAACAGTAAGAGCAGATCTTAATGTTGCAGACAAGGTTACATCTCAACTCCAAAAGACTCAAGTAGATCTGAATGTGATAGAACACATTTGAAATATTGACATGAATTAAAATAGCCAAAGCAGAAGATTGCAATAAAGAACAAGTAGAGGCGACTCAGTCACAAGGTGTTGAAATATCACCGCGCGAAATCAAAAGGAAGAAATTCATATACTTCAAAGAAAACGGTCGAATATTTGATACCTGTAATATAGCTGATCTCAATATTTGTATAACAAAGATTTCCCTTTTTGTTAGAAAAGCTACCGATATAACAAAACCTGTACAAAGGAAGCCGTTAGATTTCGTGTTAGTCAACATAGTTAAAGACCAGCATGTTCTCTGTAGATGGAATCTTTGTGTAGTAGACGATAAGGCTTTGTCTCTATATATGTCTTTCATTGTTGTTCTAGCCCATTGTGCACACTGTGCTAGCGAATTTTATATTTAATGTTGACGTTTGTGGATTTTCTTGCTGTTTTCAACTCGTGATCAACACCAGTTCACATGCCGCGTCTAATGTGCTGTTTGTCCACATCTAGCACAATGTACAAACTCATTATCTGTCTAAACCTTAAAAGCCTTCGTACTATTAAATTCATGTAGCTATGTATTTTGCTATCACCATCGTAGTCTTTGAAGGAGAGGTGTACTTTTCGTATATCGTTGAGGTATTCCGTGTGAAGAACGTTTCTAAGGGAGAGGTGTGTCTTTGGTGCATACTATATCTTAATATTATAATGTCGACTGTTAAAAGATTGATTATGCTCTTTCAATTTTACGAGAGCAAACCTTTTACCGATCAATCTATTGGTCCGCAAAATCTTTTCACGTTTGTTATGACAGATTGTTTGTCGTATAGAGAACACTCTTGCTGGCAAACAACGCCCTATATGTCCTCTTCCTTCATGTGTCGAGTTTGGAAGGGACTCGATCAATTAAAATCACTTGCTTGGTTTGAAATAAGGCTGCAACGGTACACGTGTAAACGTCTTAGTTTAGTTTACTGCCTGTATATGTTTAGAAAATTGGTAAACGTCTAAACGAACACCTAGGTGTCAGTCAGTGATGCGGGAACTACCTATTCCAATTAAATTACATATTTCCACATCACTGCTAAAGATGACTGTTTAGTAGAATTTTTCGGGTGATTATTTTCTTAAAGTATGGATTATGTTCACATCTATTGTACACTAGGACAATGTTGAAGTTGATGAGAACTGGTTGTACCACACATTGCACAACATTATCCATACAGTTGTTTTACTGAAAAAGCTGACATAAAGTATTTATACTGTATGATTTTCTGTTATAGCATGTTATCAATCATGACTTTTCAAGAATAACTTTCATATTTAAAGAAGAACCGTTCAAAGTTTGTAAGATACTGCACAATTTCACCGGAGATCCTACCACGGCATACTTTGACAATGTCTATATATATATATATATATATATATATATATATATATATATATATATATATATATATATATATATATATATATATATATATACATCTTTAAGGCAACAAACGTAAGGACGTTTTACCTAAATTGTGAGATATATTCATCAAATACATGTCATTGTAAGAGGTACAAGACATCATGCAGATGATACACTTATATGTTGAGGAAGGTAATGGCTTACATATTAATAATACAACTACATTAGATTTCGCATTGCAAACTTTCAGCATGTGCGTTTCTTATGCTGATGCTTTCCTTTTTCACGAGGGAATGCCATCACACGTCCCATAATAGTACCAATAAACATTAGAATGTATTATGTGATGTGCTGAGACCATCGTAATGTGTTCTATGTTATAGTACTAACGTTTAAATAGATTTCAGCTGTAAGCCTAATGAGCAGGTCGAGATAAATTCTGAGTTTCGATCGGATCGCTTAAGCGGCACTATTAGTGCTATCGCAAAATGTGTACACGTTTAGAATTTTTGGTAAACGCTGCAGCCTTAGTTTTAAATAAGTCCTCTGTAAAGTTAGGTAGAAAACCCTTTATAAAAAATGTGTTGTATTTCGAAATTCTGACTGTTTGACTTATATTATATGCACGTGTTCCAGATATATACGTTGTAAGGGAAGATTCATTCATATGCTTCCTTATTTGCTTGGCAAAACGTCAACCCATCTTTTAGTTTAACTTTTGTGTGAAATACGTCAACATTTTTGTCCTTAGGATCTTGTTTCACATTTCAAATAAATATGCCTTTTTCTGAATTAAAACGCTTTTGAATTTTTCCTTACCTGTCGTATAATTTCTTTCCTTCAATCAGTTGTAGCTTTTGCTGTTTTCTTCGAATATAGACTCTGCATGTATATTCACTGTTTCAAGGTTTTATATGATTCCATGTCAATAATGTCTGCCTGACACTGATCATTCAACTGACTGACATAAACCTTTTTCTTGCGACATATTGTTGAATTAATCTTTTTTTTCGATTGCTTTTGTAATGTGTAGATAGATTATGCTCTTAATCTATCTTTTAAATCAGCGTAGTTTATTTCCCTGTTCTCTCGTGTAATGTGTTCCTGCTGTTGAGTAATATTTTTGCAAGCAACTGAACATTTTGGGTCGTAGTAAATATATCTGAAATGCTGTTTTCTGTCAATCATTTAAAACGGTGTAAAAGCATACAGAGAATGCTTTACAAGCGGTTATTTATGAGCCTGTAGGACAACCGTTTGAAACACGGTGAATTCTGTTTGCAGCAATTTGCAACGCTTTTTGAATCATTCGAAACGTGCGAGAGATTTCAGATTTCTGTCCAATTTTGCCATTCCTCCTCCTGATTCTTAAACAGCTACATCATATTTCCAGTCATCAGATGCCATTTTTGTAAATTTCTGTTTCTGTTGTTGCTAATATTTGTTTAGATTGATTTCGTAAAGTTTACGAGAGCTTCAAATTGTCATGCAGTGAACTGAGCTGAAGACAAATATGTATATTTACGCAACTTGTTCATTTTCATAACATAATGTTTATCTATGTTGTTATCAAGGTGTATGCTGCTATCTCAATGTTATTATGGTCAAATTTAGTATGCAAATCAGCACATGTCCCTACGCATTGAAATATAACTTTTGTTAATTTGAAATACAAAAATCAAAATGTATATTCCCTTGTGTGTGAAATTTTAACACTATAAACTTTGACAACAGCTATATCCCATTCAAACTTTGAACAAGTTCATATTCTTCACACCGACATTGATGTTTTCATGCTAAGCTCATGAAAATATTTCTATCACATCTTTGAACACTGCTAAACTCAATATAATGCAGCGTTTTGTCATTATTTATGATGTAAAAAGGATCCCACATTAGTGTTATGCATGTCAGTATCAAATACATCACAAACACATACTTTCGTCCAGGGACTTTGGGATGTGTTTAGGTTTTAATAATATGGGTTGTTTATGGTTCATGAACTTGCTTTTATATGAATGATACGAGTGACCCATAATTTTAGTATAGGGATACAAGCTTTATAATTTTCAGTGCATCTCATGGCTATATGGACAAAAATAACAAAGATTAGCCCCATTCATTTATACAAAGGAACTTATAATTTCTCAATATAAGCATGATTGTTACAAAATATGATTTTTTCCTCTAATATACCTCATCAACATATTCACGTGACATTTGTGCATCGGAATCAGAATGTCCAGTTGACGAGTCTTTTCTTGATTCTGCATGACACTTAGCTTGTTGGTCTGTCTGAAAGGGAAAAGAGAACGTGAAATAAATTATTATTATATGTATTCACCTCGCTAGCTAGCACTTAATGCACATATTAGGGAGTGGCAGCTGTTGCAGAAGTATTACTGAAAAGGAAATCAAGGGGTCCTAGTATTTATAAACTATGGACACGTGAGTGCAGGCTAATGCTCTATTACCATATTAACAATTTTTTGGCATTTAATTGTTTAATACATGCATTCTGACATGCGTTAAAAATGTTTAGTCAAGTACATTAATTTCATTCTTTCAGATAGATGGAGATCTGAATGACGCTACATGTTTGGGTTTAAATGCTCGATGTAACTTACGTAAATGAAATCACTTGATTATATTTTAAAATATTGCATTGAGATCAAAGGGAGTTTCTGTAAGGAAGAATTTCTGGGTAATGTTGCCAATTCTGCATCTGTAGTGAATTATCGATTATAACAGTATGTATAAGGAAACAGGTTATCTAGCTATGATTCATTCTGAACAGGAATCGAATCAGTGCCACGAATAGCGGCACCTATTGCCTAGCTCTCAGGCACCAGCGCCTTAATTCATAATCCTTCGCGGTCATCCCCAGAAAAGAACGCAACAATGATGCAAGTAAGGGCTCTAGAACTCAATCGCTAGCGATGTTGAATTTAACACCTGGAGATATTCACAAACTCACTTGATTTCTAGTCCGAAATGCAATGTATGTTCATTAGACTATTAGTATAAATTAACAAATTGATATCTATATAACACGCAGAGAGAAAAACAATTGTCTCTGGATCCCGCAATGTTTATTTCTATACATGATTATCTATCTATCTAACTAGCTAGCTGAAGTGTAGTTTGAGTGACAACCTATCTGAAAGTGTATCTGAAAATGAACGTTGGTGAACAGATTTTCCGATATCAATCTGACATGAGTCTGCTGCTAAGTAACTTTAGCAAAATGTGCTACAAAATATAATAGATTCAGCAAAAACAGAAACATATGTACTATGATACCTACAGTCTGTATCCATACATCAAATGAATGAAAGCAAAAGTGATTCAATGTAGTGCATTAAATTAATCTCTTTTTAACAATCTACATTGCCACTTGACAAGCAAGAACAATTTATGTTAGTAACGTTCACGATCAATGGCATACAAATATGTTAGACATGCAAACATATATAAAAGTAGATGGGGACAATTATACAATCAAATATTGGACAAGAAAGAAAAAATGACATTGCACAAAGAGAGATGTCCACATTTGTTAAGAACAAGATACCTACGATAAAGTACAGTAATTTAACGCTTCGTGCAAATGAACAAGTAGGTAAAACTATATGATCAATACACACTTCCTTGACTACCTCGTCCACCCATATCTCTTGAAGCATTTCCTTTTCTGCCACCTTCAAGCAGACATGGATATATAATCTTTAATACATATTGTAGTATCCGATCTTGCATGGCTTTGATTTTTGCTATGCATCACTCAGGTCCGTTTTCCTTAGCCTGGAATCAGGCTTCTATACAATAAACACCCAATTGAACAGATCACCACATTTTTGATAGTTTTTTTCTTCTTTTTACATAATTTACTTCTTATTTAGTACATTACTAATTTATTTCAAACATAAAATTCCCAGGGTTTTTCTCGGCCTTTGAGTTTAGTGTTTGTTCTGTTCGCTTAAGTTGTTTCTTCCCCAGAGAATCTGCTTGAATATCAAGAAATGTTGGGATCCATTGCACCGTTACTAATATATGTGTCATTGCATTGTATCATTATATCTATCTATCTATTTATCTATTTGTCTATCGGTCTATTTATCTATCTATCTATCGATCTATCTATCTATCTATCTATCTATCTATCTATCTATCTATCTATCTATCTATCTATCTATCTATCTATCCATCTATCTATCTATCTATCTATCTATCTATCTATCTATCTATCTATCTATCTATCTATCTATCTATCTATAACATTATGTTATGATAGCAAACGCTATATTCATGTTCTTATTCTAATATACCTCATATGTTGTAAAATTTACAACTTGAGTATAATAAAGTTTTCTCTTGTCTTGTCTATATATCCGTCTCTCTCTCTCTTTCTCTCTCTCTCTCTCTCTCTCTATATATATATATATATATATATATATATATATATATATATATATATATATATATAAGTGTGTGTGTGTGTGTGTATGCGTGAGGATTAAACAAAGACTTGAATTGTCAATTTAAATGTACGATTCGATGAAGTAAGGAAATGAGATTTCAAAGAGGAGAAGTTGTATTTATACAAAACATAAGTTATAAATTACATACACCTTCTTTTCAGAGAATATTGAGTTACCAAGAACTAAATCAATATGACAGTCGTAAAATAGCTACCGAATCGTTTGTCTCAAGATCAAACATCTTAAAGCAGATCTAAAAGACATTTTTTTTACACATATACAACATAATGTTGAAGACTTCAAAACTAAAAATGAACCTAATGAACCTTAGAACAGTGTAATTAGAACTATGAAGCAATTGGAAATCATTAACCGGGCCGGTTTATAAACAATGAATGAAATGATGAGGAACTAATTACTTTTCAGGGAGAGATTGACAATTCTTTTTAGAAAAAAGATGTATCAATTCTTCAAGCATTTTATTGCCATATCAAGAAAACTTAGTTTAGTTGCACTCTCTATAGCTCATGTATGAGAATTGTTGTTTGTCTCATAATGATGGCGGTAGCAACCTTTCAAAGTGAGGTAAGTAAGTATATTTAACTTCAGTAAGTAAATAAAATCTTTATCTACGAATGCTTTTGACCGTAGGTTATATAATATAATAGTTTTCTAAAATAACAGGAAGATACCTTTGCTTAAGCTATAGTGACAATCTAATATTACTATTTGATTTTTGGTGCATTGTTTTAAAGCTAATGCCACTTGGCAAAATAAACAAGAGTAATATTTACAACTAACCAAAGATAGCAAAAATGTATTTTTTTCGTATAAGTATTATTATTGTATTTGGTAAGTAACAATATTGAAGTCTTCATCTTGATTTTGAACAGCAACACATCCTACATTTTTATCAGTCACTTTATCGCCAAATTTTGTTGCTGTCACTATTAAGTATTGTTTGTAAAACAAATAATGAGTACACCCTTTATGTGCTTAATTTTAGGATTCAGAACAATACCAACTAAATCCTTAGATATTTTTAGAGTGTTATTGTTGCCAACTAAGTTTGCGATTCTCACTGTCATGTTACTGGTTTTTAAGATAAACTTATTCCCTAAAAGATAATCTAATTTACAATTAGCCTCTGATATATAATCTTCAAACCAAACAAATTAGACTTCCATCCGAACTATTAGCTTGTTCTCGCAAAATATATTTACGATGTGTTTTGAGACAGAATTGTGCAGTAGCAAAGGGCAAAACAATTCCCCATAAATTTGTGCACGTGAAGATAAAATACGAATAATATAACTTACAATACTTTGATAAAATTAATCTTTTGCATGCATATGCTGGCTAATGCGATTTTATTGGCTGACACAACATGGTTAAACGGTAACGGAATATTATGGAGTACTAAAAAATATTAACAGTGTCAATATGCTCGTGCATAATCTATTATATCATTTTTCATCTACTTTTTAAATAGTCTCCAGGGTGCAATTCCTACCTAAATTTGTCATAAAATTAGAATTATATTATTATTATTAGTAGTAGTATTAATATTAAAATTATTAGTATACGTCTATATATTATATAAAAATATTGGAATAGAATGATAAATAAATGGCTGCATCATTCTTCATATAATAAGTTTTATCATGGAATATAACTATATGATAACAACAACAAATATAAATACGCACAGTAAAGTAGTCAATGCAGTAAATATGTTTAAGTCTCTGAAAAATATATGAATTTTTATTATTGAAAAACTGATTGCTTCTCATATAAATTCAGTATGTAATACTGATACAGTTGTGTAGACATCCAGTTAGATGCTTATTTAAATCCATATATTTTTAAGAGAATATTATACTTTTCATGTCTGTCCACATGGATCTGCATTATTATGAATTGTTGTATAAGTTGCCATATACCAATCAAGATAGAGACATTAACATTATTCTATGCTGGTCTAGAAATTGTTTTGACTTCTTCTGGCCTGTCGGGCTGTACATAAACAATAGTGGATGGTTTGTAAAACAAATATGTTATTGCATGACTCTCCTGAACAGCGTTATGAATCAGGAACACTTATTTTTTTCAACTGAAGCTAATCAATATGACATGTATATCTTTCATACAGCATCCTTTATTTGCCATTTGGGAGGACATTTAGTTATTATTATGTAGCCAATTTGTATTTCTTTTCTTAACTAGGCTTTCCTGCTGTGATTGGATGTATCGATGTAACTTTTATAACAATCATTGCACCCACAGCAAATGAACAGGATTATGTAAATAGGAAAGGTTTTCACTCCTTGAATGTGCAAGTATAAAAACAAATATTATGAATATTTAATTTGTTGTATATTATTTTCCAACTTTGTCATTAATGAGAAAAAATAAATCATGATGCAATTATGATTCAATAGTTTCAACATTTGATTTAATCAAAGTACATCCTAGCATGCAAAATAGTAAATGATACAGACAGATAAACCAACGTCAAAAGAAATATATAACATAAATAGAGGTATTAGTCATTCTAAGAAAACTGATAACAAATATATTATTATTAGTAGTAGTAGTAGTAGCACAAGTAGTAGTAATTGCTCATATACAATAACTGCTTTGTTTGACACATAGAACTTTCACCAATACCAACATAGAATGTAATATCACCATTATCATATAAAAGATACAGGAAAGCTATCAAAGTTATTAATGCCATAGAGTCTCCTTCGCCGAGTGATTTAAAAAACAAAATATTATATCATGTGTCATGATAATAATACATTATATGGAATTGTATGTTATGAATTTGATTCATCAAATTCAAGTACAAATTACTCTGATGCAATATTATGGTCATTATAGATGTGACAAAATATCACTGATCAAGAATAAATATTAAATGACATTTCTCAAATATATATTAATGCCACTTCATTCATGAAGTACGTGTCATAAAAAACAAGTATTAAGTTTTAATAAGGAAAAATAAAATAAAAAAGTTTTAATGTCAATTATTATATTTTGAGTCTGAAAACTTGTTCATATAACTTCTTTACATAAAAAAATTACATCAATTTATTTCAATTTCAGATGGTGTATGATGCACAATTTAAAATTACAAACTGTGTTGCTAAGTGGCCAGAATCAACCCTTGATTCAAGAGTATTCCAAGATAGTGTTCTATGTCATAATTGTGAGAATGGTAAGATCTGTATAATTTATAAATATCAGTTTTAAAAAATAATAAAATGAGTAAATATTAAATAATAATAATGTCATATATACATGAAATAAGTTTCAGCCACAATAACAGATTACATACCTCTTCATAAGTAGAATTGTTTTTTTTTAAATTTGATAATGGATAGGGATATTTATTTTTATTATTGGTGATAAATGTATTCTATAAACATTAAAAGTCACAGGATATGCGATGATACTATGTTTCATTTGAAAATAAATGCTCTCAATCTAGATCTGTGCTATGTGCAAGGTCATAAGTTTAACAGTTATGTGATATAAATATATTACATGTAAAAATTAGTAACTTATAAAAGAACTTAAGAACTTGACTTTATATTGACTGTATATTATTTTCATTTTCAGTGAAGTATGTACATTTTTCTCATGACACCATTTTTAGCCCCAAACAATCATGCACAAATAAAATTTAACAAAGCCCTTTGCAGGACAAGAGTAAAAATAGAGCAGAACTTTGGAATACTGGAATGCAGATTCAACTGTTTGCATGATGGTTTAAGAGTTGCCCCTAATAATGCTGTTGTCATAACTGTGGCATGTGCTGTTCTGCACAATATTGGTATTGAAAGGGGCGATATTATTCCTGCTGAAAAAGATGACGCATTTAATGAAACTGCAGAATATTCATATCTTGGGAATGATGACGGTGAAGCAGTGAGACAGCTTATATGCATCAATCATTTTTATTAATTCACACATATATATTATGGTCTATGAATACTTGGGGCCCCGGTTGGATCAGTGGTCTAAGGTATTCGCCTGTACAGATCACGGTCATCTCACATCTGTCCAAATGGGTTCAAGTTTTGACTTGGCCTATGTAGTTATGGGAGATAGCTTGCTAGTAGCTTCTCGTGGGTTGGCGGTTCTTCCTATAGTTTCCTCTGGTACTTCCGCCAGTAAATATACTGGCCACCATGTATAGCCTATCACGTGATGAAACTTCCATGGAACCCACAAGACCAAACCAAATCTATTAATACTGACCTATATATGGCAACTCTCAAACCATCAGTAAGCAGAATAATAAAACATCAATTATCATACACTACCTCAAAATTCGTATGCTAGGATCAATATTCAAAATAAAAATGGACAAAACTACTGCACAGAAAGGATAATATCAAAGTTTGATTTAACTTGCTCTATGAGCAGTAATTTTTTCAGGTTAAGAATTTCGATTTCCAAACACAATTTTTCTGTTTCTTTATCAATTTTCAACATTTCATTCTTTTTCAATTCTTTGATTATCAAGTTGTAAATTTTCCAATTCATGACAAGATACATTAGATTTTCTATTGCCTCAGATAATGAAAATGAATGCTAATCTATAGTAGAACAGTTTAATTTTAAATGAGTATTGACTGTAAACTGAATAAATGTAAATATTAGAAAATAAAGTTTCAAAGCAAACTAAGAAAGAAATTGTAGAATTTTACTGATGAATTGTCATGCAAAAAAGGTATGAAGCAGAAAAGCGATAATATTTGTTATTATTTATGTTTTAAAAATTTAAATTTAAAATGTCCGAAATGGAAAACATTACTTATATATTAATATAAAAAAATTGATATTACTGTATAAAAATTATATTGTCCTATATCTGCGTAAATGTTATAATTACATAAGTTTGTTCTATATTGATATGAAAAAGACTCTATATTTGATCGACATTCAAGATAAATGTTAAATAGGTACTTTACTATTTTAATTTCAATATTTGGAAACATTAAATACATACAAAAATGATGTTACATTACCGGTAAATTCATATTTTAAAAAATAATAATAACAATTACTTGTTTTCTTCTCTCTACAAGTATGTGTTGTTGACATACTAGAGCTCTCATTAATGCTTGTATTTTGCTTTACCAAGGATGCAATATTTTCATCTGAAAAATTGAAATGTAAAGTTGCGAATAAATTTAATGCAACCACATATTCTAAAGTAAGTACTAAATTTGCATAAATGTCATAATTATTTTAAATTTAATATTTTTAAATTTATTTATTCAAAATAAATATATATTTTGTTATATTTACATTGAAATGATGTTAACAAGTATGAGTTCAAGTCTATTGTTACTGGAATAAAATATGTAACCCACATGAAGGATATATAATAATGTATAATGTTTACCATTCATCTAGTAGATCTAAATATCCTGGATATGGTATTAAATGAAAGAAAGGTATTTGATGAGGATTTATTACATCTAAAAGAACTCAATAAAAATATTGCTAATAGGGCCATTTTACCCTCAGTATTTAATCCAAATAGCAGGCCCCTTATTTGTGGGAGGTCACCAATTTGAATCATAATCAGCTCCTGTGAAGGTGGTGGAGTTGTTAGTTTTTGCCCACCACCTGTTTTTGACTTTCGAATGTCATAAATTGTTTCCTTTGATGAAAAATTGTATTTTATAAACTATTTATTATGAAATGATATAAAATATACAATGAAGCATGTGTACACTTATGTTGATTGTAACATAAATTAAGAAATTAAATATGAAAAATGCATGTAAAAACTATGTTTAATAACTTATGTACAATTAGTGATGATTGTTGTATCTGTTGGATTAAAAGGTTTCATATGATTTTTGCAATTTTTGTTGAAATTTTCTATATCCTGGAAATATGAATATTTATACCTTATGTATAGATACAACCTAATTTTGTGAAAAATTATAAATATTGTTTTAAATTGTAATGAAACATTAACATTTTGTTCAACTTTCTAAAGTTTCGTATTACTATATTTATATATATCTTAATTCTATATAGTCCTCAAAATCAGACTTCATATGCTTACTCAGGAAATTTGCATCTACATATAAGACTTTTTTATAAAATAAAATTACCCCTTTGTTTTGTCTTTTCATATTTTTTTGCAATGAAGAATGTTCCTTGCTTCAGATGAGACACTGGAAACAATAAAGTTATTAAGCTCATATTCATTTTTATTGAGTCTTTCATAATAACCGCAGTATATACTATGCATAGTTCTTTGAAATTTAATGGTGAACACTTGTAATTTGAACTGAAGAATTATGACTCAATCATAATACTGTCATAATTCAGAAAATGTCAATTTTCACTTATTTTTATAACCTTAACCACGTGATGTAGATTACATATTGTAAATTTATTTTAATAATTTACTTTTTTTCTTTATGATAATTACATTATGAAATAACAATGTTAAGCTGTTGTCTGCTGTATAATCGATTTGTTTCCTTCCAATTGATTGTATTATTTGTCAGAATAAATAAGGACTACTGTTTGTCTAGTTTAATCTGTGTTGACCTTATTTGTTCATTGAATGTTTATATTAGTAATTTCGATAGCTTCATCTACAGTAAATTTACACCACTTAAAATAAACTGTATGTAGGTTATCCTGAGACTGATAGACTTCCGTAATGAAAACCTTTTTCTTTGAAAGTAATATTATTTGAAAAAGAATATGTAAATATTGTAGATATTTACGCATTAACGGCCTCCGTCACCTCTTCCCACGCCTTCTCTTTCTCTTTTGCGCTCACTCCCCACCCCCTTTAAATTTTCCAAACAATACATCATATCTTTTCAATACACTCTCCAGCAACACAACTTTCTCTTTTTCAGTCCAGTTTGCACATCTTTTTTTATTTCATTCACTTCATCATCTATTGTTTGAAAACACACATAATACACACTATGCAGCCGATGCCGAATTTAATGCCATGGTGATAATTATTTAGAGAAGCTAAGTTGAATAAACTAATGGCAAATTTAATGACACATTCTAAAACAAATATGAGTGTTAGGGAATGTTTTAAATGAAATATTGACCTATTGCAATGAACGACTTTGAAATTTAAAGAAATTGGATGTCCGGCCAAGTACTAATTTCACGAGGCTGCATATTTTTGGATTTGATAACGTTATGGGCTACAACGAAAGCTCTCGTTGTTCTGATGTGCCTAGGTGGTCAATAGAAGCTCTAAAGTCGAACGAGATTGCCACAAAACCACTTAGTCTCAATTTAGAAGCTTACCTGTGTCTCATTACATGCTATATAATTAAAAGAATTAGCACGGAGGTATGTGTTTTTGTGTTATCATATAATTGCAATGGAGCTAATATATTTAGAAAGACCAGCACAGTTCACAGAGTGTGCTTTCACCAAAACATCTAATGCAAGTCATATTTCATACCGATTAAACGGTATGACAATAATAGAGTTTGCATGAATGCATTGTAAAGACTGTGACATAATTGCATTGAACTGGGCGGAACAATATGTGACTAATGTTTGCGGCAGTTGTTACTGACACATTTCTTATGAAAAAACCCCATGCAAAAATCAGTTTGCAGGTTTCACTTTTATTAGTCTCGACTGTGACTAAGTGAATATCAAAGTTGTCGATTTCAATTGATTATGATTCTGGTTCAAACAAAGTCACATATACATTGATCAGTATTTACCTTTAATAGTTTTATAATATTAACTCATACTAAATGTATGTCTATTATTTAATAATAAATGGACTTGATCGTTCAGACCAGTTAATATTGAATTAGTACATTAGGGTATTTGATATAGCTGACCCCAACACATTTAAAAAAAAAAGCCTACGAAACATCTTCCTCAAATGAGACAAACTCCAGAACATCTAAGGAGGAAGAGACTGATAGAACTCGTTTAGTTCTGCAATATAGTAATAATTTGGTAGATCTATCAGATAACAGAGTAGCCTTACTATTACGGTACATCATTAGTCATACTGCTCCAATAATCATTGTGGACAAATTCACTACTCAATACGACTGATGCTGCTTCCTTTAAAATTACACGTTTGCCTCGATACTCAAGTTCATTTTGAGTCCAAGAAAATATTCTGAACAAGATATTTCAAGACAAATTTTTTGGTTTGAAGTTAAACAGAGGTCGTTTATTTATTCCATTCAAAGTGTCTGCAGGTATTTAATTATTGTGAAGTCCATACATTTAATGGGTAGACTCGAATATATGTTACTGAGTCAAGAAGAAGGTCTAGAAGGGGAAGTACGACGCTTTAATTAGTTATACCGTCATGGAACAATACATTTGTATTTTCATTATCTACAATTAGGATTTGGGGTTTTTCGTAATATCGATAGGCTGAACAATTATTCACCTGACGAGTCTTGAAACGTATTAAATATAGGTTTTCAATAACGGTAAAGTTATAGTTATGAGAGTAATGTTTTTTGTCCTCTGTGCCCGTTTGTTCGAATAAGAAAAATTCATTTTATTTGGCGTTATAAATAATGTTCATACAAGTTTTTCGATGATGTGGTATGTATCGCGTCCTCATCTGTTTAACTTACAATAGAGTTAAAATTAGATAATATAGTATGTGGAGCAAGTATTTGTCAGCTATAATTTATTGTTCTTCAAGGTAGAAAATCTTGCACATTTCAAAACAATGATAAAGTACAGCATCCTTCCTTGTCATCCATGTTATTCACATCTACAGAAGGCACGTCCCTAAAAACTTTGAATATAGTTTGACGGTTCTGATTATATTAGAAATGCAACAGAAACAGAAATTGAAGCTAGACGCAATGGGGTATTTTTTGTTTTGAATAAACAGGTATGCGACGCAGAACAAATAATAAATTTGTCTTCAATACATGTTACTACAGACTTTTTCATTTAATATTGTTTTAAAAGTAATTTATTTAAACAGGTTATAATTGCAAAAGTTTGGTACCAAAAAGAAAACTTGCACTTTGTGTCATTCAACTACTGTGACAAATATTGCCTTTAATGCTTTTATAAAAAAGTAACATTTAGATGTAAGCAGCGGATACAGATTTATTTTCAGAATTTGAGCGTAAAAGAAATTATTTGTATGGCGTGTGCGCCACACCCTTTTCCTGGAACCCCATTCCGCGTCAGCAATCGAACCAAGTGTACCAAAGTTGCTTAATTAATCACAAAAGAAACTATCAAGATACGAATTTATTCAGATCACGATATGCATGCCATAAAAACAAAGAAAGAAATATTGTCCATGAATGACGACAACCGTTGTTTGGTTGAAAATGTAAACACGTTACCTTACGGTCTCGTCAGTTCCTTGTAATGGAAGTTTTTTTATGTTTCGTTTTCTTCTTTATTCATGGTATCTACAACTTTCTCTGCCGATTTGTCATGAATAACATTGTTGCCTTTAAACACAGTTCACAAGGTGATGTTATCCTTGTGGTCAAAGACAAGAAAAAAACCTGTATTCTCTCTGAAATCTTTAGCTACATAGTTATACCTTTGCACTATATTACTTACTGATATTTCAACCTGTTTACCAATAAAAAGCTAGTCTGATTGGGTTTGCCTAGCTCCGTTTTAACGCACGGAGACTGCCACAGGGATCAATTATAAGCAAAAGATGGGTATGCAGTATCAACCAGTATCGTGAACAACTTATCCACTTTATTTTATTTAATCTATCACTATCACATTTTCGTCTTTAAATAACCACATGCTATCGCAATTCTTGTTAAACATAATAGCTGGACACATATTAACTATCTAATTAGAAAGCCTCTATATTAATTCTCTATCAGATTTAGTAAAAACTTAGCAATTCCACAATTAGTCACTCTACAGATTAACATGTTATGAGATTCCTTCAAATAAATGTATACATACTTGAAACATAATTGACTGTGTTTAATGTTTAGTTGGTAATGAGACACGAAATAAATATACATTTTGTGAGCATTTGCATATTCTTCTGTACTGATTTCAATGTTATTATGCCATTACTTTGATGAACTTTAATTAATGTAAGCCCACTTATATGAAATCTATTATGAAATATAAAACTTAGACGACTTTATGCACTCGGTTTGCAAAGTATCAAAAATTATCCTCTAATGTTACCTCTCGGAAAATCAAGTTCGGGGTTCGCTAAAGTTATATTTGCTGGTATATCTACAATTCCATCTTTAGTCATGTAGTGATAAAGAAAGCAATGCCAGTTATGTAAGTATCCTTGACCGATTACGCAGTTGATTTTGAAGTAATTTTATTGTCTGGAGAGAAGTATTTCAAGTTCGTATTCCAGGCTACCAGCTTCTAATACGGCCGAAATTTTTGCATGTCTTATATTAAATATGAAATTCTGAGATAGACCGAAACAGGTAAGCACTAATCTTTGTATGTGAAAAGATGATGAAGTCATTCAACCAGAAATCATATTTGCTTACATAGACAATGGATATGTCTTTAACCAGCATTCTACCTAAATTGTTTGCCACAACATTGCTAACATCTCCTTTTACCTTCTTATCGAACCAGACAAAGAAACTACCCGATACAATAAATAAAAATGGGCTTGATTTTGGAATTGCTCTCTGTAAAATTTGTTTAAGTTTAATGTTGATCGGAGTGTATGTGTGTTGGATTGGGGTATTTAGCTACTTGCTGTTCCTTTTCATGCTTGAGGTCAGTTATATAAGTTTTTTTTTATATAGCACAAATTACTAAAAGGTTGTCCAATGCGTGAACCATTTTATAAGCTAAAGGAAAGATAAATTATCTAAAATAGGTATAGTCAATACACAGAGCAACACCCATCAAAATGCATGGAATATGTAAAAGTATTTCACTCGAACATACGACAGATTGTAAAAGTCATTAATTTGAGGTTGCCTTTAGTTTTCGAATTTTATATTATTTTTTTTGGATTAGCAGAAGCACATAGAGTATACAAAATGTTCATGGGTTTTAAATAATGAACTGTTCTCTCAATATTGAAATCAATTATTACAATCTGTCTTTGATTTATTGTCTTATTCTATATTCATCCATTAGATTCAAGTAACTTCAACAGATATTTATTTCATGTAAATGCTATCCGGTTAGCTATTATTCCTCCAATAATAACTGCTGCTGCTTCATACTATAAATCAACGAGTATAGCAAAAACAATTGGTTTACAAAAAACAACATTTATTGTGCTGGAAGCAGCGACAGCTTAGACGCGATTAGTTTTGTTTTGTTTTGTGGAGCTTAACGCCATTTTCCAGCACATGATAGGCTATACATGGCGGCCAGTATATATGGTAGTGGAAGAACTCAGGAAGATCCAGTGAACTACTAACCCAAGAGAAGCTACGGGCAAACGTGTTCGTATACTCACATTAGTCGAGAAGAGACATAAACTAATGCGCAGAGAGGTAAGATATGCGAGGGAACTGTAAAGGCGAGCGCCATAGACCACTTAACCCTGGGTCCCCTTAGGCGAGATATTTCAATGGAACAAAACAATAAAGTATATGCTTTTTGCATCCACAATTATCTTATTGTACTTTAGACGAGTAAATGTTTACCTACATGAAGTTCATTTATTAAAATATTTTTTTTCGTTTAGATGATATGTACGTATTTATTTCCCTCTATATGTGAGCTTCAGATTCTTTTAAAAACCATAATGGATAAGCAAAACGTTGGTTTTTCACGTCTAATGCACGATAAAACTGAAAATGCTTGCTCAAATATGAATTATTGATTGTAATATATAAGTTTGTCGAATTTGTTTATAATGTTTTAAATTTTCCTTTGGAATCACTTGATGCTGTGACATATCTATAATTAGTAATATGCATTACGAAAAGTATGATGAAGCATATATAAATCAGTAATTTTTTTATTTTTATATGAGGTAAAGCTTCAGACTTAGAAACTCCTGACAAACAGTCCTCCTGTTATGCATATTCTCCTAGTTTGCTATGATTTACACATAATCGTAAAGTATTATACCTTCTGGGCATTAGTGTGGTTTTCTCATCAACCTCCCTTTTTATGTATTGATTGAATTGCTTCAGGGGCCTGGTTATATCAATACACGCAATATTATTTAACCCATTTCAGTCTCCATTCAGTTTTGATTAATTATATCACATAATGCTAGTCAATTTTTATCTACTTCAATCTTGAATGCATCTGTTTCTGTGTCTGTTGTGAATTTTGTATAAATCGGTTAAATCTTATTTCAAAGGTTTCCTCCTTTTGTTTATTTCGTCAATGCTACATTATACGACACTAATAGTATGGGCCTCTTCTCGATCATCATACTATTTTGCATCTGTTTAGATTTTCAACCTCAGCCTATAAGCAGCACATATGACACCTTTTGTTGTCTTAATCTTGTGATACAAATCTGACATAGATAAATCGTAAGTTGTTTTCATATTTGTAATCGGACTTTCTATACAATTTATTTTATTTTAGAATCCTCTATCTTGTTAGCTATTTATGTTGAGTCATTCTTCTGCTGTAGCACTGACAGTTTATTACCATTAGATGTTATCATGTTCTAGAAGTCAGAAATGTCTGCGGTACCTTTAGGGCTGTTGTTCATTTAGTAGGAAATTGTTATTCTAGTTTTTCTCTCATTCTTCCAATTGAGATTGGAGATTTCCATAGTAGCACGTTTGATTTTTTACATTGTTTCCATGACTGTCTGTAAAGCAGATATTCTTGTAAATCATTAGATGATGCATTGAATCGTTGTTTAAAACAATATTTTGAATCTAAAATATTTTCTACTCTCGTCAAACACACTTTGTTGGTTTGAATTTGTTAATGTTTTAAGCTCGACAAAGTGTCCAGATGTGTTTTTAACAAGCCTATAGGACACCCATTTAATACATACATAATTCTATTTTGAATCATTCCAAACGAATGAATGATTACAGATTTATGTTCACTTTTGCCATTCTTACGCTTGATTCTAAGACTGCTACCTGGGATATTTTGAAGTTTTAAAAGTATAAGATGTTTAGGGTCCAGGGCCTTGCTTTTATGTACATAATATAAGTAGACAATAACTTTAGTATAGGGATACCAGTTTCAAAATACAACAAGAAATAACATATGTTAGCCACACTGAGTTATTCGAATGTACTTCTTGTAATTTCTCAATATAACTTTGACTGTTACGAAATATACTTGTTTTCTTCTAACGCACCTCCTCAACAGAATCAAATGTGCATCGGCATCTGGATGTCGAGTCGAGGAGTCTATTCTTGATTTCGTATGACCCTTAGTCTCTACCCCAGAAAGAAATTGGCTCGACTGACGCCAAAGGTCCTTGGCAGAGATAATCCCTCCGCGCGAAGCCGGTGCGAAAGCGTTGCGATTGGATAGACAGAACGTGTGATAAGAAACTTTAAATATATTGGCCCTTAACAGCGGGTCACACGCCAAAGCTGGCGGGAACATGATAACCCAATCACGCCTCCCATAAGTGTCCTTACCCGAGCGTAAATAGTTATATATATATATATATATATATATATATATATATATATATATATATATATATATATATATATATATATTCATTTCTATTTCAGCTATCATATAGATACCCGCTGACTCATTTACACATATGTATTCGCCTGGTTAGCTGGTACTTTATGCATTGATTAGGGAGTAGCAGATTATGAAGAAGTCCTGCTTAAAGGAAATCAAGAGGGCCTAGCAGAATACATTGTGGAAGAGTGAGGAGGGACGGTTCTTTGCCTTGTACTACCAAATCAGCCTTGGTTTAAAAAAAAATTATATTTTTGAGATCTTAATGGTCACACTTTTGCTTGTTAATTTGGGAAAGTTAATTGCAAGCAATAAAAATACACGTACAGCAACTTATCACCCAACCTGGTGATAACTGCCGTGAACGAAAGCAAATAAGTTATTATATTTGTGGCTAACTACAAGATTGTATTGCAATTTGCCAGTCGAGGGGACTGTATTTTGGTGCGCACTTTATATTGTTGCTGCGCAGATTTGACTATAGTATTTAATACGTCAAAATCAAATAACCTGATGAACTTGCGCCACATAATCATTTCAGTCCATCATCCTGTAGATCAGTATTATTTATTGCTGCGCCCGCCAAACTGTACTTATCGATGGAGTCTTGTTGTCAGTTATCGACAATAGGGTAACAAGATTAGTAAATAAGATAAAAGCTTGTTATAGCTTTCCCTTTTTATGTGGTAGTTTTATCACAGAGAGCAACATTTAGCAAATTTGTGCCCATTTCTCAAGGACGGACATTTTACCATATCTTAAAAGAAACAAATCTGGCATTCTAGACTAAACACGTGTACAATAATGTCATCATTGATATACATCCGTTGATGACACGATATGATATTAGGACCCGACGAAATACCTCGAAAGAACAATCTTCCTCAGATTTTAGAAAAAAAAAACTAATTATATTATTACAAAAACACATTCTGGTGTAAAACAAAAACCCTGCCAACCCCCCTCCATCGCTCCGGTACCTAGTAACATTTACAGATATAGCTACAATGAACCTATAATTACTGGTTGCTCCAAATGTTAGCTAATTATTCCCACAAAGTTAGATATCACATATCAATTTCTACAAATTGTGTAATGAACTTTAACTGAGGCAAGATCAGCGGTCATATACATTTAGGTATTCTTCTAATTTGTATATTTTTACTTTTACTACCCCCCCCCCCCAGGAAAAAAAAACAAACAAACAAAACACAGCGATTCGTTTTCAACGATCTTAAGGAATCAAGTGATTAATTTCTTCGCTTTTTGAAAATGTGTAAAGTGCTTAACATTTGAAATATTATATCGCGTCCTATCCAAAATGGACTGTGAAACTTAAAATTAAGATAGCTTTAAAGGATGGTCATAAATAACAACTATATATGTGTCTTAGACTGTAAAGTGGTATTGTAATATTTAAGTAACATTGAAATGCTTATTTGGTTTTGCCAAATATGTAAATAGTCAAATCTGTAGCCATGTTAATACATGCTGCTGTAATTTAATCAGCTGATGGAACCTCAACGATACGAGAAGCACGGGATAATGCGGATTTCTTTACAAGAGGTAGTTCATTGTAATTCAAGCGGGTAACATTCCTGGTCTCACCTAAAAGTGTACTATGTTAACATATGGGGCGGGGACTAACCGTCTGACAACATCCGCCACGCTCTCTATCTTGATTCACTACTACTGTGAAGACAAACGTGTATAAGATCACAAGAAAAAACATATGAAGATTTTCCTTCATATTGGAGAAAAAGGCTCTAATAGATTCCTTACATTTTAGAGATTGCCTAACCGTGGATCGCCATGTATTCCTGGTATATTAGTAAGTCACTGGACATGATCGAGATCTTACATCCACTAAATCGCCTTCATTTTCTTCATGTGCAACTATTTTGCAATGAAAGCATGTGCCAAGTAAAAAAGAAACAAAAAAAAAAAAAAAAAAAAAGAATTAACGGCTAACGATATGAAATGAATTAAATACTATAAAAATCTGAAACTCAACAGCATTTCAGTAGGTCATGGTATTTCATAAAAGATTTAATTTTAAGAAGGTTTTAAATATTATTATTGAAACTAATGTAAACTTATAATATATTGCTTAACTGTATGAAAGAATGTTTGACTTTGAAACAAACTGTTTCAAACAATTATGATAAAAACTGTTGCAAACATTTATGATAAAAACTGTTGCAAATATTTATTTCTTTCCTTTCATTGATTCATATATTTTAGAGTTACGCAGTGAAACTTCATGATTAATAGCGAGCGAAGCTTCGTCATGTGTAATGACTTCTTCAAGCATTTGTATTTGCAAAACAAGATAGATTAAAGCTACACCCCTAGCAGTTCAAAAACAGAAACCGGAAGTGTAAGTAGTATACGTCAATATCTTCCAGTGTTTTGTACATGCCCATTAACGAAAAGAATTCAAAGACAAATAAGTGTTTGTAACGTTCATCACATATTATATTCTTAGTCATAAGACTTATTTACTGTTAATTATCTTTGCAACTATGTTGCACACCAATCAGACTTTAATGCCATGATGAGACTTGCTTAAAGTAGCTACTTTGAGTAAACTATTGGCAAATATAACAACACACTGCCTCACACCGTTTCCCTGAGACACCATTCCGGCAATGTAGTTTTAATACAAACGACTGATAATAGGAATAAAGTTTAACCATTTTCGATCGTAAATTAATAATTTCAAAAAAGTGCAAATTTGCTTATTAGTTTTAATTTCTATCTACGATTTAGTGCAGGTGCTTCATTTAGGTTGGACGAAGTTGAGGCAGATTTCACAATGTCCTATATTACATTCGCCATTATAATCTGTCAGTTTTAACCTTTCGTTGGAGTAGTTTTTAGGGCATGATCCCACGTATGTATATATATATATATATATATATATATATATATATATATATATATATATATATATATATATATATATATATATATATTAGGTACCATAGCGCCTAGACTAAACTAATCATATTACACCCATGTGAATTAGAAATGAACTAGTAGTGCACCAATGAAACCAATTTTCTACGATTTGTGCACCTTAATGAACATGATATTGTACTATAATGGGCAAGGTTCAACTGTGGTGAAATATTACAGTGTGCTATAGTGAATAAGGTACACGTAGCAGACTACGAGGAACAATATTGTGCATTAGCGTGAAGCACTGAAACAGACTATAACGTCAATAAATAAGCACCAAGAAAGTAGAGAAGACATCTGATTATAAATAACATTGAAAATGTGATCATAATTAGTCTCACAGTTTTAAAGTTATGAACATTTGAAGACTGATTGGAGCAGGTAAACGATTGCAAACTTATCACCATTTCATGAATTTGATGACATTTGTTAATAGTAATTCACACAATGTCCATGTAAACAGAAGTGCAAAAGACTAAAATCATGTATGTACAGGATACGTTTTAGTTTTGAATTCATTTTAGGGAAAAATCGACTGTTCTGGAGGGATAATTGAGACCAATCTTCGATTTCGAGTATAGCATTTATATGGACATCATTCCAACAGTATCTAGTGACCCATTACTATGGTTCGTCGTGTATAATGCTGAGATTTAGACAAATCTGCTTTTGGCAATTACCATATAGAATTTAAACTGTGTATGCTGCTTAACGTATTGAAATAACCATATAAGCGTGTAACACAACCTGTCACATCATAGTTCTGCAAAATGTCTCCGAAATTACTTCTTTGTCTCAAAGCAGATCGTGCAACGTTTTAATGAATACTAAAACATTCTCTCAGAATAAAAAGAAAATAATTGTATGCCAGTCAGAGAGTTAGCAAATTATGTCAATTTGTTTTAGGGACTCCAATTTCAATTAACGTATTCAATTAACATATTTGATGAGGGCGCTTTGTGTCAGCCGACAACAAAGGACCACTCAAGGCCTTTTTCTCCTATATGGGTTAATCAGACGCAACATGGCATGATCAGATAATGATCTACTTTTCAAACCGGAGCAAAGAACAACAAAAGCAGTTTTCCATTGCTTTTTGGGAAGTATTTTCAAAACATATTTTCGAAATACAAGGACAACATTATGGTATATTTTTGAATCGTTTCTATTTTCATGTTTACTGTTCTCTTTCATTACATTTAACTTTGCAACTCTTCCCTCTTGATTCCTGTGTCGTCTTCTGTTACGCCTCCACATATTGAAGTTTTATAACCTGAGTTAATATTTTTGCACTTTATCCATTTTTCCAACCACCTTCAACACATTCGATTCTTCCAATTCAGTTTTGATCACGAGACACTTGGTTTTTCGCCTCATGATTATTGTGTAAAAACAATCAAATGAGTTTAGAACTCGATTCTACTAGTCCAGAACTTTATTGGCACGACTCCAGAAGCGGAATTGTTTCGACCCTGCTGAATGAATTTGACGTTATGTAAACTTTTTATCCTAATTTTTGATATTGGATTCGATACTATTACTCCTTATGACACTACAGATTACAGATTACTCTATGGGAGTAGATAGTATATCCTGATTTGGACCACATATACATTATAAAAAAATAACACGCAAACTAAGAAAAGAAGAATTTTAAAACGTTACCCTGATCAATTTTAAGTTGCAGAATCCGCATTTATTATCTATTCTGTAATCTATTCTGTATTACCATCTCGTTTAGGGGTACAGAAACATTACTTGACCACGTCAGTTCTATTGAGAATAATTTAAAAAGTGCTAATTAGCACATATACCGCTGGTACATACATACATACATACATACATACATACATACATACATACATACATACATACATACATACATACATACATACATACATACATACATACATACATACATACATACATACATACATTATTGCAAAGAAACTGTTTAAATTACCATGGCGATTCTTTTGTCGTATCTCTTCTATCCTTTACCAGATTTCAAAACAAACACCGTACGAATGTACCTTACGCTCTTCAAGTCGCACGATCACTGAAAATATAATAAATACATAATTCTGTATGCAAGCATGCATCTTTCGAACCCAGGTAATTAGAAATTAAGCTCTGATAACTACAAATAAAAATGTACAGTGCAATATATATATATATATATATATATATATATATATATATATATATATATATATATATATATATATATATATATAACATCGTATAAAAATATAGACCCCGACATTAATCTTTTTTAGCATCAAATTCCCATTTTATGAGCGATTTCTCTTTTAATTTCAACCATTCGAACAGCAAATGGAAGAGTCTTTATACCCATTGTCATGTTTAACTCAGTTTTTTTTAGGTCTTTTTGTTTTTGTTTAATTCAGATTTACCTGTTCACATGCTACAATTTAAAGCAAGAGTCGCTTACCGTTTTATCCATTTCACTTTTTGAATGCATATGTCTCGTCTATAAACGTTTCTTCTAAATCATATAAATCTTTACTCACTGGTTTCATCATTTTCTCTAAATTGTCAATAGTACTTTATACCATTGCAATAATTATTTGCTAAATCAGCCTATTATTTCTAATCTGTGTTTGTTCAATTTCAACACGCAATATGTAGTACAATTCAGAAAAAGTAACATCTTTTTATCATTCTGAATCTACCACTCAAATCAATAAAATATACATCGTATGTTGTCCTCATAGCTTGTATCGTGCTTTCATAAACAATTATTTTGCTTTGTATTGTAGGTTATGTTATGCCTGTTGAAACATTCTTCTTTTGTATACTTTTACATGGTATTAGTGCTAGCTGTTAGCTTGTTATTCCGGTCAGTAGTGATTGTGGTAATGTCATTACTTTTTGAACCTCTGGGTAATCTTTTGAACTTCATTATTCAAATTTCCTTGTAACTGTGTCAACTGCGATTGCAAAGTACTATAGTTTTCACTATGCTAGGAAGTTATATATATATGTATACATATATATATATATATCCTTCATTTTCCATATCGTTTACATACACAAGATTATCTTACATATATTAGGCACTAACGTGGACATAACATGTACAAACATTAGCACAGGGTTTGTTTGACTTGCTGAAAGTAATTGCATTGGAATAAAATAACTGGAATGTGGAGTGCAAGTGACATTTCTGGAATGGGACGAATCACGCCCGTTTGCTTGGATATCATACGCAATAGCAAAAACAAGGCTGAACCTAAGAAAAAGTTTATTTTCTAATTAGATTTTTAATGCCGCTTACTATTGAACTCCGTTAAAACTCTTCAGTCTATAGCACATCTTTTTAAAAAAAGGTTAATGTTTTAGTGATGCAATAACAACACTTTGTCTCAGCTAGTGTCATGATGCCTTGAATATTTTCGAAAGTTGCACCTATTTAATTTCTTTTCCTTTTTCGGTCTCTTTAGAAACACGGAAGCATAGCTGCAGAGTTTGGTTGAATCTTTTGCAGTGTGATTTTGTTCCAGATTAAATCCAACAGGACTCTAGATGGAGTGCAATGTGGTGTAATTTGTGTCAAATGTAATGTTCAAACACAGCAACTCATTTGCCATACTAACAAAATTATTATTGGACTTTTTAAATTTAACCAAACAAAATCAATGACACCCTGAACGTTTAAAATGGTAATTATATTCTCGAAATAAATGTATCTGTTGACAGCATATTACGTGTGTGCACCTAAGCTGAAGTATAAGAAATTATGAGATCCATGAACCATTTCCAGATATACAAAACTGCATATATATGTGTTGTCTTCATCTTCATACTTTATGCTGATATTCATTCTGTGAACTGTACGGCTCGAAATACCATTGCCATTGTATGAATCAAAGTCTCCGTGAAAAACACTTTTAACTCACAAATGCGCTGAGAATGCTGAGGCAGTGCGGTTAACGCTGCATTTGTTTGTTTTTTTTGTGTTATTCGTTTGGTCAAGATAATTATATATATTTTGAGGCTTCAAAACTCGACAAACTGTATCTGATTATGTAGATATAGTTTCCTCATTATTGAATGATAATAATTTAGGCATTGTAGTTGGCAGTATACAATGTGTAATTGTTATTTGGAGTCATTGTAACTTTTAAGTTGTGTTATAGACATTTAACACCTGCACATACTTCATTGACATTAATAGTTGTCATTGCATCACTGACATTGTTCATGTATATCTCAAGGTTGTTAAAGCATAAAATATTAAAACAGTCATTGATGATCTTTTCATTGATGCAGCAAAATATATTGTTTTTGAGATTTTTTGAAATATTATGCAAGCGAACAGTACAATGAATTAGAGTGTTCGATCTCTCGTATCGAAATTTTGTATCTCCTTGCCTTTATGGAGTTTAAAATTAAAACTATTATCATGCAAAACCCTAGCTTTCCTTTTCTTTTGTGAATATAGAAAATGAAGAAGGTGTTGACCCGCATGTGAGCGAAAGCACATGTGCCGAAGGCACAGCACGCCCAGCTCACGGCGGAACACTTGGTGACTTTTCACTCATATATATATATATATATATATATATATATATATATATATATATATATATATATATATATATATATATATATTTGTTTATTTGCAGATGATCCGCCGTTTCAGATTGTACTGTAATATGTTTTGTATATTTTCGTTTGTTAGCTTTTCGAAACAGAAACCTAATCGTGTAGTATGTGGGTACCAAAGACGATACAGTCCTAAAGTCCAAAGGTCATGCACCTGCACAAATGTCATACTGTGGTAATGGTTTGCTTCTGCAACGCATGCATTGAGTAAATATTGTATGAGGTAAAAGTCAGTATGATATTAGGCTATGAATTGTGAACTGATTAAGTGAAACTGAAATTATTACCTTTACAACCTCTTCAGTATGCATACCGAATGGTGAGCCAAATGTAACATCAAAAGACACTACATACACATGCTAAAGGCATTATTAAAAGCAGGATTTAATGACGTAATTTTCCTTCATAAATTGTGTTGATAATTTTTGTTTGAGTCCACATATCTATGTAATAAAACAATTCTTTTTATCTAGAGTTAACAGATGTACTTTGTACACGCTATTTATTACTCAAAAAGTTATAGTATTTAGCAATATAAGCCTGATTGGTTTTTGTTGGAAGATTTATATTAATTTTGACTGTCAAAAGTCTACGTTCTATCAGGTAGTGGACTGTGAATTAAGTGAAAAGTCACGTTAGTTGCGCAGTTTCACCAATATCCATACTTGAGGGAGGACTTGTTGATATCTTTAACAAATTGAAAAAGATGACGTGTGTATATGTGTGAGCGGCGTTTAGTGTTGCGTGGTACACATAGTTATTGATACATTTTGTTTCAATCGAGATTAATTTGCAGGTAAAGCTTCTAATTAACTTCAAACTTAAAGCATAATTGGTATTATTATGGTCAAACTCCAGGTATTTGCGTTGTATGCAGATGAAGTCTGTTTATGTTGAACTCCCTCCAGGCTTTGATGTTGCTCTATAGTTGTGTTGATGTTCTTAGCCCCTAAAATTATGTTTTGTACAGGTTTTGTCATTTCATCAGCATAAAAAACAGAAACAACTTTACTTTTGGACGAAACGAAGAAGATTCATAATACAACTGCACCATCACATATCAAATAATAAATCGTGATGTTTGAACTTGTATCATTTTTCTGATGCATTGTGAAGTTCACCGAAATCAGACTTGCAACATCTTGTGATGTTTTAGATGCTTCTTGTTCTTTCCTTAGGAGTTTCGTTTTGACATTTTATCTCTTGTAGACGATTTCCAAGTTTGATATCAAGTTCAGCTCACGTTGAACCGTTTGGAATTTTGTGATGTAAACATTTTAGATCATGTACAAAACGTCTCTGTTTTTTTTTGTACCTTATTTACGTTTCGTTTTTTTATGAGAAAAGTGTGGTTATAATTTACATAGCCTGGATGTATTAGTGAATTCGATTTAAACGTAAGACATGCTATATCATGTGTTTCTTTTGACCGTTTTGATCCTGAGCAACATATAAGATGTTTTCACGTGTCAAACACTATATACATAAAAGACAACAAGACAGATCAAAACGCACGAAAGTGCCTTTCGATGAACGAAAAAAGAGAATAACTAGAACGTTGAATAGTTCAAGATGGCTGACTTCACCATTGGGGAAACATTTTAACAGTATGGTCGAACATATTTATGATGTGATACTCTGTTGCATGGTACAAATCTGCTTCTGTAAAGACAACTATTTCGACAACTATGTTTAAAGAAACAAATGCATCAACAACAAAGCAACCAGCACATATTTATTTTTTCGGTAACCATTTTGTGCGTATTTAAATTCTCAAATCTCCGTCGCCGTAAGTGTGGTCTCAGGACGACCCTGTTTTCTTACGTGTCTTCTGTTCTCTTTTCCAAATTAACATGCACGAATGTGATTAACTTTCCCTCACTGCTTATACAGGAAATCCTTACTCAATGACAAAAATCAAGCGATATTTCAAATTCCATTTGATGCCACGTATTCACTTAAAAGTTGCACGGAATCGTCTAATTAGTCAATTTGTTGTTTGTCCTTCGAATTCGAAGATGACCATGACATTACTAACTGATTTGCTTTCTGTGCGTACGTGGGTGTCTGATGAGGCCAATGTGTGCTCTGAACTGTTCGTGTCACACTTGACAGGAGCTGCCGCTTGATTTTGCTTCATCATTAGCGGACGTGCTGCACTTTTGACATTTGCACTGCTCGCGCTTCTGCCCTGCATCTGCAGTAATCCTCATTACAAAGTCAGTAGCTACTGTATGGACGAGACCGAGCTGTGTGGAGTGATCCTGTGCGAGATCTTCCAAAGACTCAGGATCAATGTTGAATGTTTTGAGGGAATCTTTCAAGCGTTCCTTCTGACCACTCTGAGGTAACTTTTCTTCTGCTCGCCATGTAAGATCTTCTTTGGTACCCGCTCTTCTGACGTCCTGGTGACGTGACCTGCCCATCTCATCTGTGATTTCATCAACAGTTGATAAAAATGCCTGCCCGTGTGACAACCTCAGTGTCTGAGACCCTGTCCAGCCATCGAATTCTCATTAGTATCCTTAGGTAGCTCGTGTGAAAATGATTCAGTCTTTTGGCATCGCGTCTGTGCACCCTTGGCTTTGCTGTTACATTATATATCACACCATCTCATAACGATTTAATAATTTTATCAGTACTATCACTGAGAAAGATGTGATATGTCTTCTTAATTTATTTGTCATTCCATTTTTTCAAACTCTTCCGTTTGCACATAACCCCAAAAAATGGTAGGTGGTGATGATGATATGGATTACTCATTTGAAAAACATATGTATAGTTATGATGATTTTGATTTAGTTCATACAGTTCTTTGGTAGACAAAAGTATCAAATGTTTTAAAAAGGTTTCAATGATTTTAGATGCTAGATTGTGACTACAAGTTCTCCACTTGTACAACCGTTATATACAAACTTAGCCGCTCTATTATGCAAAACGAGGTAGTAAGAAAGATTAAATTTTAAGGAAACACGAGATTAAAACACCAAACACTGTAGAAGGCCAAACTGGAAATAGCTTGTTGGTTACAATGGAATATGGGTGTCACCTATTCAAAAGACTGGACACACACACACACACATATATATATATATATAGGCTAGTTGAAAACTAGTTTTGCACTGTTCGTTGTCAGTTGATTGCGTTTATCTAATCAATCCCTGACACACGCGATCTCTTGCTGGATCCAGTACACTTGACAGGACTGTTATTCGACATATCATTTGAACTCTTTATATATATATATATATATATATATATATATATATATATATATATATATATATATATATAGCCTGTATTGAGTTTTAAGTTTTAGTTAACACATTCTTTCTGAGTTTCCATACGTTTCGGCTAAGAAGCCTGGGTCAGTTGATTTTGAATGCAAACAAGTGGAAAGTGACTGCATATATATATATATATATATATATATATATATATATATATAGATATATATATATATATATATATATATACACACATCTTTATTAAGATCTTTGACTGAGCGAAAGCTACCAATAAATCTGCCCCAGTCCAAGAAATAAAGAAATAAAAATGCGAACAGTTGACAATAATGAAACGTTTGATGAACAGGTAAGATAAACTGAAACGATAATTGTTGAATACCGCCTTCGAATATAAATAAAATAAGTTTCTTCTGAAGTAAACATATCATGCATCATACAACTATAACTAGTACGTTAACATTGAAAGATATAAAAGTACACGAACATAAAGAATGTGACTTTTAAATATCAGCCACATTACTACCCGATTTACTGACCGATAATCTTCAAAACCGCATCTTGCTACTATTTATGTTACTTCCGCGTTGTTAATTTAGTTCAACAAACAAACGCAAAATGTAAAATATAGTAGTTACTAAAGTAGAAAAGAAATAAATAGGTAGGATAGGAAAGCGAAATACGGAAAAGCTCGATACCGCTGCTTATCACTGATGTACGGATTGCACATATAAACATTAATGTGATCATGGATATTCGATTCCTATTAATATATATATATATATATATATATATATATATATATATATATATATATATATCGTTTGACAAAACACTGCACAATCAAACGAACACCAAAAATGTGGCTGATTACTCGAAGAACATGGAAATGAATTGAAATTGCAAGAAATCATATAGACAAAGCAGAGATACGACACAGTAATAACCTGAAATAATACGATCAAGCAAGAGTAAATGTTTTGCATAATATGTTACATATTATCATTTTACTGAAATATGAAAATATGTGACAAGTACATAATAACTTCAAATTTAGAAACAAAAACAATAATTAAAAAATATATATATATATAGCTATCAATGCACCTTATCATTTTCCTGTAGCTGATGTAATGCTACAGTGAATATTGAAACTGAACAAATAGTTAAAGACATAGAACTCGACTATACAGAACTCATCTATATACAAGCCAATTAAGAGTTTTCATAAAAATTCTTTAAGATCTGACAGTGATGATTCAATGAATAGATTTAGAGCAGAATCTGAAACGAAATTCTGACATAATGAATTATGCAGTACGGATGGCAAGATATATATGTGAGATATCTTATTGGCATTTTATTGATTAAAGTGTACCTGAGTAAAATCGATATGCATGTTTCATGTTTCATTCGGATACCAAACTGTTGTATGAATGTGGAATACAGTTATCTGATGACTATGTATTTAATCCAACCATCTACAACATCGACCGGTAACAATTTAATTTAATTCATAATATTTTTATAATTCTACCAAATCATTACTGGATATACCACAAAGGAAAAATACATAGTTGAAGGATAAGAGGATCTGAAGATCGTAAAATGGTGAAACAGGGTTTTGAAGAATCTGTCTGATCTACCTTTTTAGACGTTATTTCCTTAATTCATTTACAAAAGTAGAACATCCCTGTTGAAACTGTATTGATCAGATTTATAAATATCTCTTTCCTCCTTTCTCAGCAATACATACATTGTATGGTCCACTTCGTCCAGTTTATGACTTTATGTATAGTTTTAGGATAGATGTTGATGAAATCATTACTAACTTGGTAATTGTTATGAATGCTAATTGTTTTTTTCAATTAGGTCCCGAGGATTTAAATATATGTGTAGATTCTTATAGAGTTCCAGACCTCCCATTGGTTAAATTCGTGATATGATCTTCAATTTTTGCGGCATGAATTTGTTCTTCTTAGTCATTTTCCGTGTGATCTCCATGCACATTAAAGCCATCCAATTTTCAACCACTTTCCAACATTTTTGTATTATTTAAATGGATAAAAAAACAATTAAAACAGAAAGACAGAAAAAACAGTAACACTGAAGAAAAATACACACAAAAATTGACAATTAATCTAGCACAAGGGACAGATAAGGAGATATCTGGTGAAAAACTTAACTGACAAGGAGTTAGAATACATGGATGGACAAAGTACACGAAGAAAGCACATAAGATCTATATAAAAGCGAGATCAAACAAAATATCCATTAGTCAAATCATTATCGGAAGTTCTCATACTAGCTGCAACATTTTTGATTAATACATTTATACCATTAAAGATGTTAATTACAGACATAATTAAAAGCAGATTACATGACATTAATTACATTTCTGGTTTTAATCATTTAAGTTGGCAATACCTATGTCAGCACTGAATGTAACATTTGAAAAGTAAAGGTCGACAGAGGAGCAACCAGTCGTCGAGAACAGAACATAGAAAACAACACTGAAAATGATTGCAAATGAATGCGTACTGGATGCTTTGGAATCGATTCATTTATTTCATTGACATTGTTGAAGCATCTGTTGGTCTTACAGAAGAGTCCTTCTATTACGATAGTAAATATGTAAGATAAGATACAAGGAGACTACAACATGTGATCCAAAATATTATTAGTGATACAGTTTTTAAAAAAGGTTTGACGCTTCGATTGTGTTTCCCAATTTCTCTTGTGGATGACATTGCATGTATCTAGTGCTTGACCAATGTAAGCAATGTATCCGCTTTCTGGGCCTCGTAATTCAAAAGAGGCATACGAACTAACACGAGCTATATCTACAGAAGGACAACCTGAGAAAGAAATCTAAGTTACATATCAAACTGATAATGGAAATGGTGATATATCTATTTCAATACAGAGTATATATTTTTTATTGGTTATTATATTATTTCCAATGAGCTGAAAAACAGCATATTCTATTGCAGCAATGATAAGAACAATGCAAAAGCTCTTTTAATACCAAGTGGTTTATATAACCATTAAAAACGCATAAAAACAGTCAAACAAAATATGACTTTTAATAATAAAGAAAGCATTGCTATTGTTTAAAACGTAATTGAAGAGATTTTAGTGGACAATATTTTATTCTTATTCAAATGGTCAGTCTATGACGAATCATTTTAAAAATCAGATGTTCACAGTTGTGTTGTGAAAACTCAGCAAATTCAGATTAAAAATATTCATTGGACTTACCAAAAGTGCTCATTCTCATATCGGATTAATACTTGACTTTGGAATTTATGTGAATTTATTCAAAGATGTTCTGGATTACACTATTCAGGCATATCGGAACATTCAAGAGCACTGACACATCGGGATATTCAAGACTACTGGAATTCATTCGGAACATTCTATATTTAGCACTTGTTATTAGGACACTTAGGATTAATGGATTATTTTGTTTTAATTCACGTTACTGTAAGTGTTTTTTAAATGTTCACTTTAATTGTCTAGAAATAAATTGCTTGTTGATTTTTCTTATATTCTTGCTTTCACTTTCTTTCTGTTACATTCTTTTAAGACCTAGAGTCGTAACACCATAAAACATATTAAATATCATCATTAAAGATATATATATATATATATATATATATATATATATATATATATATATATATATATATATATATATATATATATATATACGGTTCTAGTGATTTTATGATTTTAAAATCATTCAAAAATGCACAGGGTAAAACAACAGAGGAAAAATATAATATTGTAACTGATTAAATAAACAAATAAACAATGACATGAACAACCATTATATCATATATATGGGTATCCAGTACAAGCAACTTATTCAGCTACTAGATATTGTGTACACAAAGCGTGTTTGAGATTCAGATGCAGGGGTTTTCACTGTACTTGTTCTGTAATGTAATAAATCACATTTTTGTGGAATTAATATTTAGGCGCTAAAGGCCAGTCTTTGAAATAGTCGTGTTTATGTGCTATTACCTCTAAATCTACCTCTAAAATACGACCATAAATGGCATAAGTCCAATACATTTTTTGCTATCTTTGATAACTTTGATCTGTTGTTTGTATGCACATTTAGTATTTCCAACTGGCATTAGGTGGAACATAGCACATGCCACGGAACTGAGTGTAGTTAATGTTTATGCATTATATATGAACACAAATGTATTCGAGTTTTGTTGCCGCGTACAGTTTTGCCAGAGGGTGGTTTATTTTTCGGCTTTAGTTATTTCAATATACTGAGTTTGGTTCTTCCAATGCTGCAAGAGCAAAGTGACTGCAGTGAGAAACCCAATTACCTCGAGTTTACTGGCTGTGCATTTTCAACACAGCCAGGGTACATATAGAGTGAATTATTGATGCATAATCACAACACAATGAGTTTTGTCTGGAAGCTGTCCACTTTACGGGAGCAGTCTTCAGCTGTAGCGGTATGTGAAATATAACATTGTATTCTTTCTTGCTATCCGTTTTATGCGTGTTACGGATCTATGTCTTAAAAATATGTAACAGAAACAAAGTGAAACCAACACTGTAAGTAAAATCAACAGCAATTTATTTCCAGACTATTAAAGAGAAAATTTAAAAGACACTTACAAAGTGTGAATTCAATTCTAAATAATCCTAAATGTCCTTATCACAAGTCCAAAATAATAAATGTTCAGAATGAATGCCAATAGCCTCGAATGTCCTAATGTACCACAAAGATGTACTCCAGAATGTATTTGAATGAGTTCACATAAATCCCAAAATCATGTATTAATCCAAAAGTCAATGAGCATATTTATATTTCCAACGAATGTGGTAAATAAATAATTCCTCTCAAATTGTATCTGATTTCAACAACACAACTAAAATAGATTCTGTACAGACTGATCTTTTAGAACCGAAATTCTAGAATAGGAATGAAATTTGTACCAAAATCGGTATATAAATACACATACCTACATGGTCTATGTCACATCAGAATATGAGTATTTCTAATGAAAAAAACTGGCCTACCTGACATATGTCTCAAAAGTCTAATTGCGAAATGCATATGACAATACTATGTAAACAACTGGACAAAAGTTAGGTATGAATTTCAAATAACCATACAGCTTACAATCATAGACAAAAGTTAAGTATATAAACATCATACATAACATGTGATATATTTGTTTTATATATTGGATGTTTTAGAATGTATTCTAAATTTTGCAGAGTCAAACCTATGTCACATGACACCATGCTATCAAATTGAATATAGTATATTTCAAGTTAGCCATTTTTATAACTGAACCGACATGTTGAATTAAATTATACGTTGCATGCATTAAAGGACGAGTATTGTTCGAGTTCTTAAAATTCAGTGCGATTATTCTGTCGGACACAGATTCATGTACGAACGTGGCTATTATAATAATAATTTCGTACCGTAGTTATGATGAAATGATTTAATGTGTAACGACGCCAATTTGTTCGAGCGCATGCGTAATATGCATATTATTGTATTCGTACTTAACCGTGTATCTTGTACTACACGGATCAGTCCTAGTCTTAGGGTGTTTCTACACTTGCAAGTAATTATTTCTTTATTGATTGCTTTGATTATAGCGTTCCATCCATAACTATACGTGGGAATTCTTCAGGTTAACAAGTTCTATACATCATTTAGAGTGTGCCGTGTGTCGTTCTATAAGGTTTATTTACTTCATTTTCCGCACTGGTAACACATAATACTTGTGCCCATTTATTTACGACTTTAATTATTTACATATGAATAAATTATGTTTTTACCGCTTGCAAAAGTACTGTGCCATGTACCATTGTGTCATGCACTCAGTTTAAAATATTTTAAAACGTGATTTTTTCTAAAAAATTTTCTGTTCAGACTCGTCAGAATATAAACTGGCTAGATGCTGAACTAAGCTGATTGTGGCAATATGTATATAATCCTTTCCTAAACCTATCATTATCTGCTTCCAAATGTTTGAGGAAAATTGTCCGATATTTCCATTATTAGTGATGATGAAAATTGTATTCTTATACAAATTTATGTTGCAATACCAGCGGGAATCTTGAAACATTTAAGATGGTTTTATTTATCATACAAATTGTCACAGTATCTGTCCTTCACTATAACTGGACTGATTGTACTCTGTGGTGGTTCTTTCAATTTTATAATGACCAATTTTGTACCACCTATTTGACATTGAAGAGTTTGCATTTATTGCAGCGACTCCATATTTTCACCTGGTTGTCAACTGTTACAAGAATCATCAAATCCTTTCAATTCTACTAGCACTTAGTTCCTATCGTTCATACCGTTAGATTTTTCAACATTACACATGGCATAGTGTTTGTCGTACACATATAATATCTGCTCGCAAAATATATCTTCAGTATGCTGCTCCTTGAAGTCTTCCAGCTTATATCCAACAGGGTCACCTAATTTTACTTGTCCGATTTTGAAAATCTCGTTTGTAAAATTAGCCCTATATACTTTAGCATAGATCGATTTATATTTTGAAATACTAACGGTCACACCTATTCTTTTTTGTTCTGTTCTAAGGATATCAGCTAAATAAGTTCGTCAATGTTCTAGACCTGTGGCTTGCAAGAACATCTTAACCAATAGGTTGGTTGTATAACATCCATTTTACTATACTATGTTTACAAGTTTATGATGTAGACAAATTTGTTTACTAATGTGTAACTACAAAACGATTGCAATCAAGGGAGGTAACTCGTGTGCGCCAATTTTCACCAAGGCAGTATGAGTTAATGAAAAGCTAATTATAACTGTAGTATGATGAAAGGCCGGTATTGGAAACACTAATTATGATTTTTCAGGGAGATCGAGAGAGATGAAAATCATAATTTGTGTTTTCGTACCGGCCTTTTATCATACTAATCAGAAGCTATGACAATATGCATGTTAAAATCTGACTTTCATAGCAGGCACGCTCTCAAAACTAAATGCATGTTTGTATAACTCAGAAATTGTATACGATTACACCAGCATTGCGACTGTTAGGTTTTCTCGAAACAAATAGGTAACGAATGAACCTTTCTTGTTCAAATAATGCGATTTCATGAAGAATAAATGATACGGGCATAGTGGCAGCTAATAGGTTAATAGTTACCACAAATGTAACACACAATATTAGATTGAAAAATAATGGGTTCACACAACAAAAGCAGCAAAATATGAATAACAACAATACTAATAGCAAAATAAACATTTTACAAAAATTCTTAATGGTAACGTCGCAACCGCGAAGGATTAATATCACCTTCCCTGTTTTCCATGGCTTTTATGTGTTTCTGCAATACTTTCAAAAAAATGGACAAAAAAGATCCAATTTTCAGTTGCCGATGAAATACATGTTTAGAATTGTTATTAGCAGAAAGTATTTGCAAAATCAGAGGTGCTGGATTCAACTATTTAAAGAATATTTAACTTAATTTGCATCAATTGTATGGCATGTACTTTAAATTATTTTTTTTTGTTTCAAGCAAAGCCAGTTCATTTTGCTTTACAGACGTGTACATAATTCTCCTGATTGAAAACGTGTGTAAAAATTTTTATTTTATCGATTATGCAATTCAATATTTTGCTCGCATTAAAATATGTGGCAGCACAACGTTTACGTTACAAGACTTCAGAGTGAGATAATGCGCTTCTATGAGAGGATCGCTTCAAATCTCTATAGCGACACTACAAATTGGGACATTTACATGCATTAAAGATCATCTTAATTCGTGTCCAAGATTATATATATATATATATATATATATATATATATATATATATATATATATATATATATATATATATATATATATATATATACTGGGAGTCGTTTGATCTTTCCTACCCTCTAATCAAGTACACATAGTTTAATTCCATGAACCCAATCTAATAACTAGCTCACGGCCCTTTCTTGTTCCCTTTGTTTGTTTAGGACATTTAGGACATTTACAAAGGAAATTTAATATGCTTATCCGTTGCAACACAAGAACACTTTGAAGAATTAAAAAAATTCTCATTAAGCTTGTATTAGTGGATAAACAAAGGGGTCGAACACAACAAATCTTAGGAACATATATGCACAACAAAAAAAAATCGGAATAAACATTAATCCATAAAGCTATGTAGAAAACCGGCACCGTTCTTAGTCTAGGTTGCAAACTTTAAAAACATGCAGATATGTATTCTTATTGTGGGACTTCTAAAAATAAATGTATCAAATAAATGGTACCAACTTAAAGGGCTGAAGTGCAGAATAAATTGTTTTCGAAATACTGGTGGTTATGCAATATCAACAGTATCATTATAATCTTGCTACTCCAACGCACATATCTTTCTAAATAATCAAACCCGAATTATATTCTATCCTACATCAGATACAGAATAATCCCGTTATCGAAGAGCCATGTTCACTCAAAATAGACAGTTGCAATATAATTCAACTGTGTAAGCTTGACTAAAGTCGGTCTTATCCCTATGCTGGGACAATCATGTTGTGTGCAATTGGCCTAGTATAATCTATGTGATATGTTTGCTCGAAAACTGATTGTCGATTATCAGTTTACTCCATCAGTATGACTTACGATAATTGCATCGTAATCATACTTTTGAACGGTATGTTATTTTCACCTCTAGGGCCAAGATCATACCAAAAATTCGGAATGTGATCAGGTCATCTTTAATCAACTCCCATCATGAGTCCACGCCTATATTTCTTTTTCGAACTGAGTTAACTCTTATGAAATATATTTCAAACCCATCTCGATTGATCTTTGAATATTAATTGTCTTGCTAGGTACCTTTCCATGATAACAACCCTCTTTTCTTTAAACTTGTATAATACCATGCATTTCGTGCATTCTTGAGAGTTTTATTTACAAAACGATCAAGTAATTAAAATCAGTACATGAAGTTTTACAATCATTTGTCTGATAAAACCTTGAGTTCATTTGGTTATGCCTGCCTTAAACAAACTATTCTCTATAGTATCCAACTCCATCTACGATTCTCTGCGTAGCACACGAAAGCTAATCATTTTCAATAGTGTATTCTGCTACAGATCAGGTTACGTAAAGTCGTAACAAAATTGTTATATTTATATTTTATATTGTAGAATATCGTGCATAACGTGGAGAAATGTATCTATTTCAGTGATATATGATCTAACGTAGGAAAATAATGATCTGGTAATCTACTTCTTTGACCCAACAATAGTGAAAATGTGTTGATCAGAAATGAGGTCTGAGGATATATAGTATCTTTTGTTCCCCAAGGCGTTTTCACTTACAGCGTTTCTCTTTTTGTATCAAGCCTAAATGAGGTGATCCGCCGCAACACTTTACTCATAATGTCTTTACTGCCCCCCCCCCCAGGACATCTTATTTCAAATAGATGTACCCGGCTGTAACATTAAAAGACGACACACAACAACCAACATATTTGAAGATCAGTTATTAGTCAATGCTATCAAAGAGGACAAATATATGTTGTGATACGGTTCATGATACGATTCATCTAGCTATGTCTTTGATACAGTTTCATATACAATTTGTAAAATCTTTCCAAGTTAAGAAATCCCAAGTTACTAAATATATAAGTTGATAGTTACATGAATAAATTATTCATTTCAAAGTAATAACATTAGTTCTGCATTATACATTTATCAAGTATATTTTCAGCTGAAAGTGGCATGGATTAGCAGTACTGCATTCAAAAACAAAAATACTTTATTTTATACAGTCATTAAATGTTCTACTAATACATTGATTAATTACCTTATGTCCAAGTTGAGAGGCTTCGAATTAGATAGTGGACACTTTCCACTGATTACACTCTTAATGAACAGCAGGATAAAGTAGTACTTTGACGCGTTGCACTCTAGTCCTGAGTAATGCAGATATATCTCCACGTAGACACTGTCTTCCTATATTCACATATATGTGGGCCAGATAAAGAGCGGGTCCTACATGTATAACTGAATCTCTGAACAGGTAATAATGTCATGGTTATGTTAGTGCACAGGGCCGGCTTAAGACCTTTAGAGGTCCTAAGCGCTGAAAAGATTATGGGGTGCCCCCCCCCGATGTAATTAACCCCTCCCCCCCATAAAACAACCCAATTTCTCATTTGTTTTTTGTGCCCTTGCTTTGCTGGTGCCCTAAGCACATGTTTAGTCTGCCTATTAGGTAATCCAGCACTGTTAGTGCCCTATGCATAGTAAGGGGCTTTTCGATAAACTTTCGGAATAAACACACTCACACACATACAGGTTTTAACGACAAAATGTGGTCCTTGACAGAAATCCCTTAAGCTTAGGTCACTTTAACAAAGGTCGCTCTAAGTCGCTGACCATTTTGCCGACTGTTGTAAATGTCCAGTATTTTCTTCCATTTGCATATTTTGATGATAAAAGGACGGTTTGAACCATTTCCTCGTTGTTTGTCAAGGGAGGTCATAATTTATTGACAAAAAAAAAAAAAAAAAAAAAAACTGCAAGCTCCGTTTGGAAAAATCCATTCCGAAACACGCTGATCATTTCGCGATAAAACAGATGCCATTATGACAGACGATTATAAAGGCAATATAAAGCAGTAGTAGGGAAAAAGGTCAATTCTGGCTCACAGGTACTATTTTGATTTTTTTGCACTTGACAACATCTCAGGACCTGGCTTTGCTCGGCCCTTCTATACCATTGTCAAAGTACACAAAAAATCAAAATAGTACATGTGATCCAAAATTCGGCCTTTTACCCTAAAAATATAAATCATAATCATTTGTTATTTTTACTTATCCCCAAGCATATTAATTATTTATTAAGTTTATTTTTTTAAGGTTCTGAATTATAATTATACTCAGGTAATTGCTCTTTTACCGTAATATGTTCTGCGTTAGCAATCAAGTAAACATCATCTTCATATTCGTACAATGATAATTTGATTTTACCGCTTTTTTTCCTTGGGGTAATAACCTTCATTATCCTGTTCTTATTTAATTCTCTATTATTTTTATAAACTTTTGTTTCTTCCATGCTGATAGATATTTTGGTGTACCTGTCTTTGCTAATTGGATCATAAAATCTATCAGTTTCATCACCAATTGCTTCTGTTAACAGAACAAAAATTTAAAATAATTGCTGTTATCAGATTTAACCAAAGTCAATTTCTTTTGTTACTTGATTTAAAACAAGATCAGCTAGTTTCATCTTTGATTGATACCACCAGCGGTTCATTTTTATAGAAAAGTGGAATAATAATATTTTTGTGTTTATTTCCAACGCTGATTACAGTTTTGTCTTCTGATATGTCATTTATCAGTTCTGTTAATTCTGTCATTTCTTATTTTATAGTGTTAGATAAAATGTATACTTTTTCAGAGATTTTTGGTAGATCCTTAAACTCGTTATACTCTTTCTCATATTGAGCTTCATAGTGTGACAATCTCAAAGGAAGTAGATCGCTCAACATATCATCCTTGACTATAAACTCCTGAATAAGATCCAACATAATGTATTGTTCTCAACGTAGGTAAGTACGAAGCTGATTTAAGATTCTATTGTACGTTGTTACTGCCATTTTGCATGGTGCCTTTATTTTCTTCAAAACTTTGGTTCTATCTTTTTACTTCCTGCGTTTAATGCAATACATACACCGGATATTATCAGCATAAAATGATTTGCTGTTCCTCCTGCTAATGAAACACCACCAGCTGTTAGTGCCATCGGGAGATAAGCTTTAAATTTTAATAGTCAACCATAGTACCTCTAAGCTTTTTTTAGCACAATAAGGTTTTTTTGGTAATAATTGTAATACGTTGTTAATTCTTTTTGATCGTCATCTACGATGTTATGTGAAATATGATTAAAATCAATAACCTCTTTTATTCATTTTATTTTTATTTACTTCATAATATTTAGTAGCCACTGCCGCATGATCAACTAATATCCTAAACTCAGCGTTTTCTTCTACTACTAAAAAGTTACTGTATTTTTTAAATCTTTCCGATTCTGGGTTTCTTAATAATCATTCTTCTTCTTCTGTAAAATGGCCAGTAGCAACATAATCCAAAGTTTCTGGCACGAAGGTAATATCAACAATGTTGTTTCTGTTAATATTTTCATTTTTATCAATTAACTCTGTTGCGACTTTTATTAAATCAAGAGGAGTTTGACCTCTTACTAAATATTGTCTAATAATCGCATATTCCGCTGCAAAATTACCTAAAATATTATCTTCTGAAATTACATCGCTCATAGTTATGCCGAGCTTTGTTGCTATTGTGTCACCAAGTTTTTATATAATTTTCATCAGTTAAAAATTTATTAAGATCAATAGAATATTTTTCTTCTCTTATTTTTTTAAGCTTTTCGGGTTTAAATTCAGTTTCCAACTGCCATTTTATTTGTTCCTCAATTTCTTTTATTTCACCAAGATCCTTTAAAAAAAATTTTTTTTTCGTCTTTGACAAATGTTTCTACTAACGCCTCAATTCGTTCACCAGCCTCTAAGGCGATGTAAACCCCTGAGTCGCTATACAGAATTTTTCCAGCTACTGTCAATGACGACGCCAAAACATATTAAACTGTTGCAAGAGCGTCAACATCATGTGGAACTGCAATATTGTTTCAATATCATTGTATTCAAGACCTAGTTCACGAAACATTTTTTGTTTTCCAAAATGCTCTTTTAGTTCCGGATTTTTGTTTTACGTAAAAAAAAATTCTGTCCACATGTTCGTAGTTCAATCAAAATCTTTTTCATGTTTTTGTTCCTTTTCACGTTCGCCAGCAAATTTTCTTTTTTTTAACAGCTTTTGTTCTTGTAATTGCCAGGACAGTGTCTTTGTCCAGCTCTAAAATAGTCGTGTGCAGCAAATATTTTAATGCTTTTTCTGTTTCCGTTTTACCACGTGTGTTACAAAATGTATTCATTGTGACGTAGAGTTTTATTTGCTCAAGCAGTTGTTTTGCCCGCATATTCTACACTGAATTTTTTAAAAAGAGTTTTGGTTCTGGTACCCTGAAAGTGTAAGTAGTTTCTCCAGTTCGAAAATAATGTTCTACCGCACCATAATCACGTTGTTTAAGATCATCCATATAATTGATTGCAGAAAGCTGCTGTTGTGTAGGATTAGTGATATCCATAAACCGATAGTCCTTATTAAAAACATCGTTGTTAAATTCTCTGCAATCTTCAACAATCTCTGACATTTTGTTTTATTCAATTTTTGTTACACTAAATCATCAAGAGTACAAATTCGAAATGTTGTTAACCCTAGATTTATTCCTTCTGCATTAACGCAAAAGATTCTAAACTATTTGTATTGTGTTGTTGCAACAGCGATGTAAGTAAAAATTCTGTAGCCGTTGTTCCAATATAAGTCGGATTTGCTGCAGTATAAATCGTAGCAAACGTAATATTATCAGCTGATGCTTCTAATCGCCAATTGTACAATCTCTCTATGTTTGATGCTCTGCATCGAAGCATAAACATCCAGATTGATACTGCATTAGAACACTCTATTTTAATCCAGAAATTTGCTGCTGATCCATTAGTCGCCTATTCGTTCATGTTTAAAGTTGGTGAACGATGCCACGCAAAAGCATTAAACGAGCTATAACCAACATAAAATGATGATGCGCTTGCAATAAATCCTGTTCTGTTACTTGAATCCCTTGTTAATGGCGGAATATGACCAACATTATTACGTACGCGTTTTATAGCTCCACCTGATACAGAATCAACATAAGCTTTGTTAGTTAAATCAGATCCACCAGTCGGTACTGCTGTTGATGTAACTTTGTTAACTCCCATGTCGAGTGATCCTATCATTGAATCTCCTATTTTGTTTACACCAGCAGAAGCAATGTTAAGCAAGCTGGAATAAGGAACAGCATCATTAGGTAAATTTGGTAACAGTACGTTTATTAGACGATTGCCGTTTATGTTTAAATTACCTTGCATTATGTCACCTGATCTGTCTAGCGCTTAATCTCTTATGCTTTCAGCTAACAGCGTATGTTAGATCACCAAGAGGGCCCTGATTTAATCCGTTTATCACCTTACCTCCCATGTTCAGTGATCCAGTCATTGTTGTTTCAGCACGAGTAACATAAATTGTTAATGCTGTGTCAATCTGACCAGCGGTTACAGCATATGTTAAATCAGCTGGAGGATAGCTTGTTGGTAATCCTGTTATTTTACCACCATTAGTAAATCTAATAATTCCTGGTACGTTATCTCCTGTTTTATTTATTTTTGCATTTCCAAAAGTGTTCAGTTGGTTTAAGCTAACAGCTTATGATATGTTACTATTAGCTGGAGGGTAATCGATCTCGAGGTGTATTATTTTTTTACCGGTCATATTGAAATCTCCTGTTATTGTGTCAACGGTTTTGTTAATATAATTTGTTAGATCAGCACTTATTGTGTCACTATTATCATCTCCTATTAATGTTCCAAATTTCGTGTAGCTCATTTTATTTTATTATCGTGTTATACAAATTACCAGTTACTTTTGTATAGCGTACTAGAATAAATCATGAGAGTTATAAACTTTGATACAGAAAACGTTATCAAACATCAGCATAACCACAATCTCCCTAACTGCCATTACCTTATTGTAGGTCAAACGGGATCGGGAAAAACTAATTTGCTTACGAAAATGTTACTTAATAATTTTTTTAATTTTGATCACGTTTATATTTACACAATAAACCCACAACAGGATAAATACACACTGATTATATAATACAACGATAAACTGAAAGATGAATTAGGGTTTGATAAGGATATTTTTATTATCAGAGAACCAGAGGATGTTGTACCGGTATATGAAATGGATGCTAATGAAAATATTTTATCGTGTTTGATGATATCCCATTTGAGCATAAGGAAATGGCAGAAATTAAATCATATTTTTCTTTGTCACGAAAGAAATAGCATCGATCGTTTTATCGGACGAAATACCCATTGCTTTACTGGACTTGACAACACTGATGTTCATAATATAGCACATGAGCAATGTGGGGATATACCTATCAAGTAACACAAACAAGCACTATTTTTTCTTGTTTGATCGCTTTGCATCAGATCTTAGTAAAATATTTAGATGCGGTATTGACAGACTTTTAGTAAATTAATCTAAACTAGTATTATAATTATGAACAGGCAAGAAATAATAAAAAACTTATTGAATCAAAGAACAAAAATAAAAGCAGATTATACTACTGCCCGTCTTGGACAGCAGCAAACAGAAGAAGAAACAGCAAGATTGTTTAAGCCGGTAACAGAAGCTTTAACAAGTGAAAAAGGACTCAAGGGCGTAATTGATGCAAAACAAAATGAGTTAATAGAATAGATTACACAGCAACATCAACTTACACAGCAACAGCTGGGAAATGGTATTGAGGGAATCAAAGAAGAGAGACATAGACAGATGCAAATAGAAACAGAAAAAGAAACACAATTACTGCCTTATCCTGATAGATCAGAATGGAAAAATATGAACAAAAAGTAACTTATTGAATTGTTTGAAAAGATTTAAAAAATTAAAACTAGAAAAGGAAAAATAATAAGAAATAATCCTGAGTTAGCAATTTTTCATAACGTGTCAATGGATTATCGTGTAGATTTACTTAAATATTTAAAAGAAAAAATATAATAGTTTGAAGCGGACTAACAAGACCTCTACCTCTTGTTGGTGGTAACATTAAGATATTTAACAACGAGGGCGAAATTGTTGATAGATTAATGCTGCTAATATCATCAAAGCAAGCAGGTAATACTGGAATTGAAATAGAGAACGAAATCGTTGGGATATTTGATCATTTGAGAGCTAATGGTAGCTTTAGTGTAACAGAAAAGTATAAAAATGCAAAATACAACATTACTACTAGATTGTTATCTTTCATCATCAGAAGATAGAGCTAACTTTTATGTTACTTATACTCCACCAATTGAGCTTGTTCCTCGTAAATCATATGAAATAGGCCCAATATCAGCTACAGCATGGAACTCGATCTTTAATGTTAGATCAGGTATCAACGATGATTTTACGCATTCTACCGGTGCCTGGTCATCCTTCAAAATTCCAGCTATAATGTTACTGATCTAAATTCTGTTATAAAATCTCTGCTAAAAAGGCAAGGTGCACAAGCTGCTAATTTTGCACTTGAGCCAAACTACAACACACTTCGGACTAAAATAACATAAAAAAATAATTGTCTTGTTAATTTTAGCAAAGCAACAATAATCGGATCCTTGTTAGGTTTTAACAAACAGCAGTATGGTTCAGTTGCTGTAGCAACGGTAACAGCAGAAGGTGAATTATCTGTAAATATTACTGAGGTAAGCTCTATTTTAATCAATTACTAAATCAAAATGGGATCGTATACAGCAAAAGGAAGCAGAGGAAAAACAATTTACTCATTTAGTCCTAATGTTCCACCTGGATCTTTGATTCAAATACAACCTAGACAAATGATTTATTATCCATTAAACGTCGAGAGTCAAATGAGAAACATAACAATAACGGTAACAGATCAATCTGGACGACAAATTAGTTTAAACAACGAGCAGGTGACATATTACCTATACCTGAGACAAATTTGATCTAACAGAAACAATAAAAATGACAGAAAGAAAAGTTTATAATCGACAGATTATTGGAGGATTTTTTGGTAACATATTTTCAAACATTGTTGAAAACATACCATGAATAGCACAAAACGTAGCACCAATAGCAATTGATGCTTCAAAAGCTTTTGCAACAGGAGCCATATCTGCCACAGGAACAGCTGTCAGACAAAAGATAGCTGAAAAAATAAAAATTACTCCAACACAAGCAGAAATAAAGCAGGTATTAAATGAAATTGAACCGATACCGAAACTGCTCGTGCAATGATAAAAACAGAAACAAATTGTTGTCTCCACAAGGTGAGTAGATTATAAGTAATCTGGTAGCAGAAACAAAAAATGCTCCTAGATTGGACATAGCATCATTTTAGTAATTTTATGTAACCGATCACACTAAAATGTCAATAAAAATTTATCTTGATCTTAATTAAATAACAGAAAAGGGTAATTCAGCAACAGATTTCGATTATGTATGTTGAGTATCTCGATGACAATTCAAATGAACACAATAAAGCAGGACAAAGAACAATAAGCACATGAGACGAGGATTTATATATTTCACCTCATTAAGCTTCCCTTGAGGTACGTTGTGGAATAATGGATTTGGCTAGTCCTCCTGCACCGTTTGCTGCTGGTACTGGAATAGCTCTCGTTAACAACGATTGGAGCGTGTTTCAAAGTGCACGATATCATCTTAACAATCAGACGATAGAAGATATTTCAAATTATCTTCAGATATCAAGCACTATTTTGAATTTAGCATCATTCTCCGAGGATTATTCTCGATTTGTAGAAACAAATATGATGTGGTTTAAAGACACTGCAGGTGGTGGTGTTATTTCAACAGAGTTTAGAACAGGTGCTGATGCCGCTGCGGCTAATGATAATAATCCTGTTGCTAATCCAGCAAATAATGCTGTTGCTGATATTGGAAACACAGTAAGACTAGCTGCTGCTAATCTCAGACAACAATTATTCAACGAGGGATACGCTAAACGAAGAGCTTACACTGATGGAGGAAATCAGATTAGTTTGTTTCTTCCACTTAGCGCAATCTTTGGATTTTGTCGTGATATCAATAAAGTATTCAGAAGTGTAAAGCATACGATAATTCTTAATCGAGCTGATAATAACAACATTTTGATGCGAGTAGGAGGTGCTGATGGCCAGTTCGTTATTACAAATGTATCACTCTGGATGCCAAAGATAGTACCATCAGACGAAAAACATCTCGAACTTAATTCAACATTAGAAGCTTACTCAAGAAAGTGTGTTATTTTGAACAAAACAAAATTTATCGTCAATCAAACGTAGCATCTGCCAGTAGCAGCTGGAGAATAACAACAGCATCAGAGCAGCTACCTCGTCATATTTTTGTGGTGTTTCAAATAGTAGCGAATTGCAAACCAACATGATTTTTGATAACATGTTCGTTACAAGAATAAGCGTTAGAATAAATTCGAGACAATATGCCGATAAGGCTCTCGAGTGCCAGTTTTCTCCTGCAACAAGAAATGTTTCTAGAGCTTACGTTATGTTGATGGAAGCAATGCAAAATAATTAACTTGCTGACAGCGGATCTCAGATCGCTATCGAAGAATTTAGAACAATGTACCCGACATTTCACTTTGCTGTTTCAAAGCAACCAGATCGATTTTCAGGTTCAACAGCTGATATCGAAGTATTTTGGAATCTTGGAGCTGGTTATACCCCCGTAGCCGCTGCAGCTGGTACTGGTGCTCCGGTAGCAGGAGGTGCTATTACAGGAGGCGGCCATGCAGGAGCTGGTAATAATAATTAGATGGAAACAGAAAGATATATTGTTTGATACAAAATTGTTGATCGCGATGGTTTTACAAATGAGATCAGAAAAATGTTCGTTGATCCTACAAGAAAGATATGTTATGATTGTAAAATCGTAGAAGGAATGCGGGACAATGTTATTCTGAATAATCAACAGACGTTTTTCTTTGAGAGAAATGATGAGATTGGAATTTGTTATGACAAAGATTTACTGATGCTTCACGCACACTGCTGCTTATCAAATGGTGAGTTTCATAGCATTTTTAAGAAATAAATACAATTTTGTACAACAAATAAAATAAACAAAAGATCCATTGTTCGATGCTACAATCAGGGAAGATGTATTCTTGAAGAGACAATAACAGAAGCTTTTGCTGATCCAGAAAGACACGTTGATATCGAGTTTCTCGTTGAAAAATATGAAATGTACGAAAATGGAACAACAAAACAAAGAGAAAACTGATAAGGCGTTGATGACCAAAATACAAAAGAAATATTTTTAGAAAATGGAAGGGCTATGGCAAAATATAACAGAAATTCTTTTATGAAACATTTAAATTGTTGTTTAACAAAAGAACAATAAATGATATTATTTTTAAAGAGGCAGACGTTTGTGTAATCTAATAAAATAAAAATGAACAAGGAACAATGATGCTTTGTAATAAAAATGATTTTTAATATTCCCTCTGATGAAGTAAATAACAGAAAACGTTTTATAACAAACTGTACGATTTTAAACTTAAAAGAACCGGAAGATATTGTGAGACAAGCTTTCGATATGACATTTCCAAAAGAGGTTAGTGTCGGATTAATTATTGAAATTGGAGACAAGCATACAATTTTATTAACAAATTATAAGAAAATGATACTAAACAGGAACGGACGGCATTTTGTAAAGTATGATCAGGAGCCAATTTTCAACTGTTACAACTTTTGCATAACAGATGATGAAGCAAGAAAAATTATTGGAGAATCTGATTGCTAATCACAATAAAGAAAATCAATTTTAATGTTAAATCTTTTTGATAAAGCTGATTTGCTTGTTCCGTCAGCAACACATTAATACTGATTGTGGATGAATCTCAAAATATTTACCAGCATCTATTATTAATGGCCAGATCTTTTCCTCTTCCTCCAGCATTACCACGCTTGCTGTTTAGGTTTTGTGTCACAGCATCAAGATTCCACAAATTATAATTTGATTTGGTGCCATCGCAATGATCGATCACGAAACCTTCCAGAATCACAGCATGAAAAGTTTCATAAACAAAACGATGAGATAAATGATCAACCTGATTGGTGTTAACTCCTCGAACTCTAACTCTTAAATAACCGGTATTATTCAAACTGCCAACAACAGTTTTTGTTCCAGCATGTCTAATAATTCCTTTGTCATTGGTCTCATACAAATTGAAGTACGGATGAGGTTTATACTCGTCTTGAAGATTGAGATTAACAACATTAGAACCGTTGACACAAAAGACGCGCTTTCCATGTGGTACTTCTCCATTAAATAAGCTCTAAGCAAATTGATGAGCTAACATCTAAGTAAAATTTTCATCATCTTTCCCTTTTACGCGAATTAAAAATCCAGCTGGAGTTTTCCTCCCGATCGTCTTTCCGGTTTGGGTATTTTTGATAACACCTAACATATTTCCAGCATAACAATCATATTTGATACGGTAATGAAATACTTCAAGATCTGAAGCATCTAACATGTGATGTGCTTATTTTGGCGTCCATTACACTAATATATATCTCTCTAATTGCTTGCTAAATCAGGTACAATCAGATGATTTGCATGGCCTGATACAATATTGTGTAAAACAATAAATAACATGGAAGCAGTAAAATTAATCAAAGAACTATATAAAAAAATAAAAAGATACATTAGTAAAACTAGGAAATGTACAAAATAAAATGATACCTTTGTTGTACAAAGATCGTCCACTTGTTGTTTTAATAAAAAATGAAAAAATCCTACGTTCTTGTTCTGAGTCGAATGAAAAAATAAATTTATTGTTATCACGTAATGGTAGTTACACAGAGCTTTTGAGATATATTTCATTTGCAGTACACAACAAGCAATCTGCTGTTAAAATCTGGAGCAAAGAAATACATTTAATAATCAACACGTGTAAAACTCAAGTTTACAACTGCAATAAAAAAAAAAGAAAACTATGATATTACGAAAGTAATTCCCATGGATAGCTGGAGATCTGATTTAAAAAATATTAGTGGTTCAGTTTGTTTGTATTTACAAGAAAAAGATCCCTCGTATTTTAGTATAACAGGAGATGTTATCTTATTAAATGTATAACATTTTTGTTTAAATTTAACTCTCAATTAGAAACATTTATAATATAATCATGAAAGTCTAAGGTCAATGTCACATAGAAGATTAAAGGATGCAAAACAAACTGCAGCAGCGTTTGCAAGATTATGATAAATCATGGGAAATTGACGGTCATCTTGTATTGGCCGGAGAATTGTCAACTGAGGATTTATTTCATATTATCTCGCCTGCTGTTCTATCCGAGGTTAAAAAATATGGAGAACTAAAAATTATTATGCAATACCAAGTTGAGCTGAGTAAAATGAATATCATTGGCGACAACGATTATGATTGAGGCACTTGCTGAACCTTATGTCACAGCGCAATCAAAAAGGATATGAAAAGGTACACAATTTAAAAAGAATAACAGAAGAAATATATCAGGAAATCCAAAAGAAAAGTGAGGATTATGCATCATCTGGTTCCTGTTGGAAGCTAGAGGCAATACAATCAGTAATTTTCCACACAATGAAATACTCTCCACTTCGAGGTTCCTTATTTGTTGAACTACCAGCAAAAATTAAAAATAGCAAGTGTGTAATCAACGTAAAAAATAACGATTACAAATGTTTCTTATGGGCAGTTCGTTCAGCTATGTTTCCTGCTGATAACAATTCAAATCGAATCTCTTGCTATTCTGCTTATGTTGATAAACTAAATTTTAATGATATTAAGTTTCCCTTTGAGGAGCGTCAGATACCAGAATTTTGAAAGCAAAATAATATTAGCATTAACGTTTTTGGTTTTGATGACAATGATAAAATTTACCCGCGATTTATAAGCGAGAAAGCAACACAAGATACAATTAATTTGCTGTTTTACAACGGTCACTACTGCTGGATCAAACATTTTTATGGCCTAGTTGGTGAAGAATATAACAAAACACAGCATAATAAATATTTCTGCTATAGCAGCTTGCACGGTTGTAAGACGCAATACATATTAAACCGTCATCTCGAATATTGTAAAAAGTTGCAAGCTGTTACACTACCAGCAAAAGAAGAATCAGAATTAAAGTTCAAATCCTAAGATGAAGGTTCCGTTTATAATTTATGCTGATTTTGAATCTCTGTTGGAATTAGTTGAGGGTCCACAATGTAATCCAAACAAATCGTCGACAACAAAAGCTCAAATATCCCTTGTGGTGTTGCTGATCATGCATCTTGGTTACTTTAAAATTTAATAGCAGAAGTAAATGAAATTAAAAAAATAATTAAAAAAGGGAACTCCAATGTTACCACCGACAATTGAGCAAGATAATGAATTTAGATCAGCAAACAATTGTGTTATTTGTAATTTACAACTTGGTGATGATAGAGTACGTGATCATTGTATATACAGGAAAATTGTAATTTGCATTATAAGCTTCCAGATTTTATTCCCGGTTTTTTTCACAATCTGCGTGGGTATTTTGCTCACATTGTTGTTGAGGCATTTGGAAATCCTGAAGTAATAGAAGCAACAAAAATAAGCGGCAATAGAAAATCAAGTGCATACCAAATAAGTTTGAGAAATGCATGTCAATATCTCTTGGTAAATTAAGATTTATTGATAGCGTGCAGTATATGGCTGCTTCATTGGAGAAGCTTATCAACGGTTGCAACAGAATATTTTGGTGATCTTTCTGATCTTTTAAAACAAAAACGAGTTTACCCGTACGAGTAAATGACAAATTGGGAACGATTTAATGAAACAGTTTACGAGGTTTAACTGCAAATATTTAGAAGATTACCATTGCTTGCTGATGTTTTTGAAGAATTTAGAACAATCTGCTTAAAACTTATTAACTTAATCCTGCTTGGTACTACTCATCACCAGGTTTGTCATGGGACGCTGCTTTAATATCAAGCAGTATCAAACTATAGCTGCTAACTGATCCTGATCAATTTTATTTTATTGAAAAAGGAGTCAGAGGTGGAATTTCGGTAATAACGAAGAAATATGCAAAAGCTATTAATAAATATATTTCAGATTATGATGCTAATAAAGAATCAAATTGCATCATTTATCTAGATACTAATAATCTTTAGAATTATGCGATGAGTCAATCATTACCTTATGGCGGATTTAAATAGATCGAGCCTGATAAGTTTCTAAAAGAAATTGAGAAAAAGATACCTGATAACACAGGTTACTTTGTTGAAGCTGATATTATTTACCCTGGTGATCTGCACGAGTTCCACAACGATTATCCATTTGTCCTGTATCAATGTTGATGGAAGAAGATCTGTTATCACCAGAACAAAGGATATGAGAGATGGAGTAAATACTTTCGCAATTGAGTTTAATCCAGACAATGAAGCAAAAACAAAAACAGAGGATTTTACTGATCTGCTAAATGAGTTTGGTTTGTTGTAAAGTATAATTTTGTATAACACTAAAATAAAAGATGAAGGCGAACGATCTTATCGAATTACTATAAGAAAACAATTCAATAAGAAAAATAGATAATATGGAACATGATATGACAATATTTCAAATAATAAGAGGAGAAAAAGGTATTGACGTACCAATAATTTTTTTTAACAGACTACTAGAAATACCAATTTATCAACAAACAATAAAATCAATAAGACCGGTACCAAACGAAGAAATAAATTGAGATTTATTTTAAAAAAGGGAATTTAAGATACACTTCTTGATCATCTGGTCAACTCATTATTTCTCAGAAAATTTACTTTAAAAGGCAAAAAAAAAAATAAAAAAAATAGTTGATTTAAATTATACTGAAGTGTTTATAAACGGAATCAAAGTAGAAAACATAAAAAAGTGCTTGTTGCTGTTTATTGTTTTAATTGTTTTGTTTATTTTGCGTTTAATTTACACTATGCTCATTTTCTGTTTTGCAGAAGCAACAGCAATAGATGTTTTTAAAAATTATTTTGTTGAAGATGACGTTTACTTCATTGCTAACGCAGAACATATTACGGTAAAAGAACAATTACCCGAGTATGACGACGATTCAGAATAAAAAAAATAATAAATGTAACAAATAATTAAGATGCCTTGTAGTAAGTAAAAATAGCAAATGATTATGATGCATAGTAGTAGGGTAAAAGGCCGAATTTGGGATCACGGGTACTATTTTGATTTTTTTGTACTTTGACAATGGCATCGAAGGGCCGAGCAAAGCGAGGTCCTGAGACAGAATTGACCTTTTACCCTACTACTAAAGCTTCATACCCGCTTAGAAAGTAATTATTTTTATTGTAATTATTATACCTACATGACATTATAAAATAATACTACGACATGTCTTCTCAAATATCCAATTTAACAATGTATAGGTAAATAAATGCAGGCTAATTACGTGTGAAATTGCAACTTCTTTATGTTGTGGACAACAAACAAATATGTTAATTTATGATTCAAATAAGTGTATAATAATAAGAAGATGAAAAGTTATCATATTATAATTTCTTACCATAATAATAATAATAATAATAATAATAATAATAATAATAATAATAATAACAATAACAAAACTAGCAGTTAATGATATTAAAATTTAATCATGTGCTTTTAATGAAGATTAAGAAAAGTATAGTAAAGATATTATTATTATTATTATTATTATTATTACTATTATTATTACTATTATAAACTCATGTGAATGAAGAAGTGGGATATTTCTTTGTGGTACATATAATAACAGAAATTGGAATTTTCCACGTCAATATCGTACATAGTTTTACTTAGTCAGCGTTAGATTGGATATGGCCAAGTATTATTCTATAATGTCATGTAGTTATAATAATTAGGCAGTAATGGTGCTTTTTATTGCCGTTAAAAAGTCTGTCGGATAGCAGTCAGTATGTTCCCGAACGGGTCTTAAAATACGATTATTTTGTGAATACTTTACGATCTCTCTTGACAGTGGACGAGACTGAGTCCAAATCGTCTTTTTATCATGAAAATCTGCAAATGAACAAAAATAACGGGCATTTACAACGGTCGGGAGGTCAGCTCTTTAGCACCAGCTCAGCAAGTTTAAATGGTCAGTAGACGGGTCACCCCTTCGATACGAATTGGACCAGATATGAAACAGCGACACGGTTTTATAATAAAAAATATTTCTGAAAATCTTTAACCAAAAACTTTAATAAATTGTTTACGCCACCTGCGGAAACATGGCTTTCCATGAAGGTGAGCTGGACAAAATTGTAACGAGATCGAGACATCCGGGCTGATCCGTTGGCAGGATTCGAATTAGTTAGGACTTTTGCCTTGTATAATCGTAGGCGCGATGATATGCCACCACTCCCCCCAGCCCACCCCAACCCCCAATAAACAAAATGTAAACAGCCAAGGTCAGGGTGGAGTATAATCGTCGTTTGTTTAAATATTTTTGTTGGACTTTGCCCCCAGCATATGGAATAAAGGTTTCTTCAATATATTGGCGAGGGCATTCGTGTCGCCCGGACAATTTTTTATATATTTCTTTTCTTAAATTTTGAGATGATTGATTACTATCTATTCGAGTCCTGCTAATGGATCAGCCCTTGTAAGCTGTAGTCATGTGCACTTGACTCCAATTACATCTACACGATTCAACTTTCATGTGTTGATTGGCTGTTAAGCACCAAAGAAAAACACACAAGGACGTGCTTCTTCTCCGCACTCATCACTTCCTCGTCTTTATACCCTAATATCTATACACTTTCGCGACACATAGTCACTAGGAATGCAGGTTATTGTTATTGTCTGGATATCAGTCTTAAAGAAATATGCAAAGCCAGCGATTTTACTGATATCTCGTGAATTTGCACACGAAGGATAGATCTGGTACAAATGACTAGCTATTGTCGTAACTACTACACGAACATATACTTTGTGCATAGCCTAATGCGTATTGTGTCTGCTAGACGATCACACAAACAAGCAACATCAGCTACGGTGAACTATTTTACAAGTGATGAAAGTAACATGATAGCCTTTTTGCCACTCTCGTGTGTCAGACGAGTAAAAACATATTAATTAAATATATTTGAGAAAAGTAAAGTAAAAAACCGAAATAATTTTCTTTCAAGATGAAAATAAAGTAACAAGTACACTTTGTTTCGCTATACTCATTGTCTTACATATTCATAAAGATGCTTTGGGCAGTGTCTTGAACCTTGATCCAAAGTAAAAGGAAACACACTATGGGCTTGCAATGTGCCAAGCACCATTCTTTAGGAACAGCTTTTAGCCTCACGTTCTAGGGCTTTTGACTAGTGTGTGATTCCGTAAAATATTAATAGCATAAAGACATGGAGTTTCATGTCTGTAAAGGAAACTAATTCCCTCTGAAATAAAATTACATATTTTAAAAGTGCTCCTATTCCTTAATTAGTAAATCTATTTGAGCTTTGGAATACAAGCGAATTGCGTTTTATGTTTAAATAAAATACAAATACTATCATTTAGTAGGTAAGGGTAGTTACAATCTTGGCAGAATCTCACTGAGGTTTTGCTGAAATTTTCAGTAATTCATTTTTGGCGAACAATATCACCATTCGGATAATACAGGCGTGTATGTGTCTGTTTTTGTGTAGGGGGGAGGGGTGCAAAATATTGGAGTACAGAATGGGGACTGCAGAGTTTGTCTGTAATAATCAATACATTACATGTTCGAGTTGCTGTGAGGTTTGGACCTGATAGTGGTTTGCACAAGTATATGAAACCAAAACAAGATCATTTATCAGACTGGGGTGAAGGTTTCACAAGGAAGCTTGCATAACTAATCGCAACAAAGCAACATCTGATGTTCACAATCTGCATGTGCAAGCTCCTTCCTCATATTGTATCCGATATGCACACACTCGACACATCGCATCAAACTGGGATCCTCGGATCTTTGTATCCAACATAACCCTAGGCCCAGCTACTGTCCACATGGGATGGTACTGGGCTAGAAATTGAATCGGCATATATTTGATCTGCACAACAAACATATGGCCAGCCAATATGACTCGATGTTTCCTGCACTGAAAACCGTTTCTTTTATTTGCACAGCATATATCAAAGTATAAATCTGTCTAGACAGTCGCACATACAATGATATATGATATGTCTTGTCAAAAGTGATTATTGCAAGGATTATGTATTTCAAACTACTATTGTAATTCAAATCTAGACTGTGCAAATACAAAACTTTAGGAGAAGATTAGAAGCTTGTATTATGTATGATGTTTATATACTTAAATTTTGTCTATGATTCTAAGTTGTATGGTTATTTAAAAACATATTATTAACTTTTGTCCAGTTGTTTACATAGTATTTCGCAACATGTCCTGTTTTGACGTGGATCAGGTAGGCAAGTTTTTTTTTCCATCATAAATACTCATAATCAGATGTTTTGTACAAGTAAAAGGGTTTATAAGATATGTAATTTAATATCTTGAAAATGGCAATGCGGTATGAAGATTATATGCATTCTAAAGAATGTTTATTGTTTTATGAAACATATCATGCTTGCACTAGATTTGTAAATGTTTAAGCAATTTTGTTTCCCTTTTTTTAAGGAAAATTTTAATTACAAAACCAAGCATTCTAACTCAAATAATGTACCAAACTCGTCGTAAGCTATGTAAGGTTAGTGCTATTCAAGAGGAGTAGCTTTAGCAGACTTCCGGGAAGAATATTTCAAGAAAGAGCCTGCATAAACCATCTGTAGCCTTGTGTCATTGAAGGTTTCTTTACAACTGAGTTAAGACACGAAAAAGCTAAACTAACTGATACACTGTTCCGAGGAGATATTTTTTAATTCAGGAAAAGTACAATAATAATTTTTGAATTTCTTTTTATACCAAACAAGATACTATTTTTCTGCAATGCGCTTCACTACCTGGACCTATTAATATTATCCCTTTCTCCATAACAATTCAAAACTAACAAATAAATTGCGAAATGTTATATATATATATATATATATATATATATATATATATATATATATATATATATATACATATATGATTTCTTTTAGCTAAATCATTTTTCAGAATTGTTCAAGGCACACCATAACATTTTGTATTTGCTATATTGTATAGACATTATTTTAAACCAAGTTCCAATACAATATATTATCAGCATCATGATAATCACGTCGTCCCATTCCTCCAGAGCGAATATATCCACATTATTGACTGACCTGGTCACTTCGTACGTTTATCATGAAAAAGTTCCCAAATTTGAAGTTTAAATGTTTGAGGTATTTTACATTTTCAAGTATCTATAATTTAGGAAACGAAACGTATGTTCATTATTAGGGTTCTCTGATAGTTAGGGAGCACGCCACAATAAGCAAAGTATTTGCATACGTAGCGCATAAATAAATGAATAGTGAATGCGTGTATTATATGATCTGTATTGCGCGTCAGAAACATTCTAACATCCAATATCTTCTACGAAAATAATAGTGCTCACTGTACCGAAAATTCGTCTTGTGTGAACAACATCGGACAAAAGTGACTCATTGGATATTATTCCAAAAGCATTAAAGATTATGTTAGCAATTTAGAGTGTCATTTTCAATTAGTGGAACTTGCCGAGTTCAGTATGCTCCTTTAAAAAGGGAAGTATAAATCTGAGTCTACTATTTTCACCAGCTACACTAACGAACGATAAGACATGATATTCATAAAGAAACCTTCTGGGAACGCAAGCAAAAGGAATTCTGATTTTGATTCTAACCAGCGCAAAATCAATAAATTATCCTTTTCATAACTTCCGTTTTCATCCACAAAATATTGATTCGTATTAGAGAAAAGATACATATAGGTAATTAGCTTGATAATATATAATCATACAACAGACTATCTGAAGCAAAACAGTTACATTTAAATGTAATACCTTCCGTTACGAACACCCGATTTAAATTTGTATCAAGGTAGGAACGTAACATCGATAGAAAATACATTTAGTGACAAATTGTGTTGGCAGAAAACTGATATAGAAACAAATCTAAACAAAACATTACGTCCAAAAACAATTTGTTTTAGATCAATTTAGAAATTAAGGCTAATCAAATCGCTGTTTCACCATCATCTTATATACGTACTAATCCAATTTACGAGCTTTTGAAAAACTCTGTGTAATGTAATGTTTACTCTGTGTAGTGTTTTTTTTTTTTTTTTTGACGCCATAGAATTACAGTGATTTTGTAAACAATACATTTCGTGGCTATATGTGTAGTTGCAATAGTTTATAGTGATGAAATAAAAAATTTAAATGAAGGTGTAGAAGAGCCCTTCGTTAATTCAGATCATTGAAATCGGCATGAGTCCATATATGTTAGCGGTGCAGATGTTAGCTGACCGAACAATTACGAAACACGGTTACATTTTATGTTTCTTCTATGGCAACTCCTTCTTTAATAATATAGGAGATCGAGCTATCAAACATGTTCACAGCATTGTAGATTCACTAATGAATTATTTGTTTTCTAAAACATAGGATATATACGTTTTTTCATTCTCTCTCTCCTTCTTTCTTCTTTAGCTACCTAGTATATGCATCACGTGATTTTATCTTTACTTGATGATTTCTTTAACAGAACAAGAAGTTTATTGTACTATAGTTTGTTGGAAGGTTTTGAAATGTCAACTTATCTTACCGATTATATCGCCTTGATTTTTAGCCGGATGGGATATTCATAGATATTGAAAGATTAAAGTGATCGAAGTCAAGAGAGTTTGCTGGGTAATGCAGAGAGAGTTTGCTTGGTAATACACGGGTATCCAGGAAAGGAATCAGAGGCGGAGAGGGGTGTACCAGCACGTAGAGGTATGTTATTTGAGATCATCAAGATGGTTTTATTGATTAGATCCACCCGTCACCCCACCCCGCAGCCGATTCGTGTGCTTTATTTAATATAAAGTTTGAACTATATAGTGTATTTATTCAATGTCAACTGCACAGTTTTCACATCGTATGCAACGTACTCCAGATGGCTCAGCTGTTAAAATGAGGTGGTCATTAATGTGATGGAAACCTGAGAAACCAGAAGAAACTATTCGCTTTTGATATCGACCTCTGACCCTTGAAGAAGCTAGAAACTAGGGTCGAACTAAGGATAGCATATGTGCTAAGCGGTATCACGATCTATCCACCTCTTGATTAAGCGCTAGATACGTTTCACAATATTTTTGTCCTTTTCCTTGTGTCGATAGGGAAATAAGATTTCATATTAAATACTAAAGCTATCTTTAATTGGCGTTTATCTACCTGAAGACACAGACTAACGGTATATACATTTTATCCATGTTTAAAGCTACAGAGACTCCCTGTAGTATCCATATATGGTTTAATTCCATTCTAATTGTCAAGAGAATCTGTACACCTTCTCCATAATAAATAGTTGAGACCCTCTAAGTAATGTCTTTTGAATGGATGCTTGTCAAAAAGAAATGTTTGATTAAAAAGTACATGATTTTTCTGATCGTGGTTTCCAAAGCAAGTCCTTCTTGGACTCAGAGAAAGCATAATGGACAAACGTTTAATGAATGCATAAAATGTACTGATTACATTTGCATTGTGATTACAACAGTCCTTGCACCAGAACAATCACTCTGATTTACGTTCAGGACATCGGTAGGCATGACGTCTCAAAATTAATTTCCTTTCTGCTGCGAATCTTGTGCCATATCATTAATAATAAACATTTCCAAATAAGTAGACTTGATTCGTTGGCTGCTAACACAATGGCAGCAAAGTAAGATGGCAGTCGGCGATGAAGACAAGAAAACGTGAACAAATGAGAAATGAATTTACTCTTCAGGTGTTACTACTCTAATTTATTCACAATAGTGGAGACAAAAAAGAAAGAAGACAGAGAAGGTCGTATATTTTTTGAGTATTTTCAGTGTTTTTATTTTTTCTGGCACTTAAAATCCAGTTTCAAAGGATAACAGAACAAAGCCTTCATTTTTGTTTTGTTTTAAAGTTTTAATTCAGGTAACATCGTAGCATATGAGTAAAGTCTAGACATGAGCAGTAATTTTTCATGGTACAGTGACAAATTGTACTGGAAAGCAATAATAAGAAATATAAATTATTGTATGCTAGGTCACATTAGGTCAGGTGACTAATGTAGATGTTAATTAAGGTTAAAATATAAGGGCAAAGGAAGAGGGAAAAAAATCAAAAGAAAAAATAATTCGGCTAAAATAGAGCCCAAGAAATTCAACCGCTACCCATTATTTTAAATTGAGCATGGATCAATTTTCAATAACAGGACATACACAATGACTTTGGTTCTTGATACAGTGCCTTTTTGATTTTGTGTTGATCATCAAATTATTGACTCATGTGAATCTGACTTTACTTACTCCTGCACCTGACCAATTTGTTGATAGATCGTGACATAAATTGTCCCATATCTTGGTGGAAGATGACGGAACACCATTTATACTCCCAGTTATATCGCCCTGATTCACATTAAAATGATCTTTAGCCCATACCACATATATTTACTATAAATTTATTTACCTGTTATGAGGTTAATATAACGTTTATTAACCAGTAAAACTTGTTAAATTTAACTTGCTTCAGTGTAGTGAAAATGCCATTTCATTAACATGATGGTGCAATATGATGAATTACCGCAAAGCACACAACGTCATTTCCGCTAATGAAAAAGTCGTCTCTCGCGTTATTCATGTAGTCATAATTATTATGATCAATATCTGGAGAGTTTACTGGTCAACATGCATTCGGGTACACAGGAGCAGGAGGGATGTCACAGTATGACAAATATTAAATAAAGTACATTAACGTCATTTGAGGATATCGTGAATACAGGACAAGACATTAATGACACGCGCAGAAACTGATGCACCCGAAAAATGTACGTATTAGTATGACCTGTTATCAGGACCATATTGATCAGAATTTAGGTATTAGACATTCCCTCTGTTTTGCTCGTCAATCAGAAATGGGATAAATAACTATGAATACGTTTAATCAACAGTGCAATAATTACACATTAATCACATTATTACAACATAATTATCAAAAACAGTTCATCGAGTGTTTGCAGATCAAATTAATCTAGGGTACATGTACCTTAAACAGTTACACGTTATACCCCGTTCATAGGAACGTATGGATTTATCTGAGGGTATGTATCATAGATATAGCTATATGGTTTGATTCATATTCATTCTAATTGTCAAGAGACCAAAGCTGTAATAAACTAAAATAAAGATTTATACATTGATTGAAGGACAGACAAACAAACAGATATAAAATGAATGAATGGATGGATAGTAAATTGAGGATGATTAGATGAATTGACGGAATGATACAGACATATATGGTGGATAGATACACAGATACATAGAGATGGGTGGATGAATGGATACATTGGTGGGTGGATGCACCATGGAAGGTGTGATATATATGATATTTTGTTAACCTTTTTATTCAGCATTGTAACCAAGTAGTGAAAGGGACAGCCATCATTTAAATTGCGTATATGTAACATTTATATTTGCAGTGTTTTCACACAAAAGGACTTCTGTACAGGAAAACATGTGTCTTTTCATCTACTTTGAATGTTGCATTACAGGCACGCGTGACTGATGAGAGCGGATCAACACAGTATATCATTACAAGTCGAGCACACCATTTACAACCAAAAGAAAACACTTACCTCTAAAACCAAACGAATGAATCCGTTTTTTTTTTAAGTTAAAGAAAATTTGCTTGTCTTGATATGTTTGTCTCTTCAAAAATGTAATGGCTGGTCTTATTGTTAAAGTGCTGTTTTTCAGCTTTTGATACATGGTCGACATTACCTTGAATAATGCTCTTTGAACTTCATCTATAATCTTGAGGCGTACATTTGAATACCAGTAATCTTGTCAACCATGAGATCATTTTGAAGTGGTTGGAAAGAAGTCGTTGGAAGTGTTGATACGCAGAAAGCATTATCAACTCTTGGTCGATAGGTGACAATTCCCTCCTTCAAATACTTCTCTTGGACCTTGATCCTGTTCTCGTTCAAGCGATTGAAGTCTTGTTATTTCTTCTGGTTCTCCTTGTCTTTTCTCTCCTTAGTCCAGGTACCCTTAATCTTTATCACCTCCTTCTCTAGAACTTGTCTTATAAGACCATTGGCTGTGAGCAGGGCAGTCTCCTTCCGTCTGACGCTGCTAAGGGATGGATACAGCCACAAGTCTTCTTGTACCTTGTCTAGGAGGTACTCCACCCCTTGCATCAAGTCCAAAGCTTTTTTTAATGTTCCCACTCGACAGGGTAAAATGGTAGAGGAGGTCTTCATCTTTAGGGATTCCTCTACCATCACTTCATGGACTAGACTCCTGGCTGTTGTTAGGGCTGCCACTTGGGTTGTCACATACGGCTTGGTGGTCGGGTAACGCCAACAACACTCGATCCTTTCTAGCAGTGACTTAACCCCCACCATCCCATCCGAGGCTTCCTGCAATTTTTCTACGGTAAACATTCTAGTATTCTTTTCAGTCGACGATGAAATGGCGCAACTGGGGAATGCGTCGCTTTATATGCTGGAAGCACGGACGTGAAGGAAAACATCCTTCCCCCAAAAGCATATACAAAATCCTATCACACATAAACAACAAACACCAAGTACGCGGACCTAAAAGAAAGACTTTTTATTAAAATAAATGTATTTTATTTATTTTTTTAAAAACACATGCACCAAACACACTCCATACAAACACACCGTTTTTTAAAAAGTAATTTTTTATTTATTAAAAACACATACACCAACATACATACAAACATTTTTAGAAGATTTTTTTTATTTTTAATTTTTAAAAACACATACACCAAACACACTCTATACAAACACACATCAAACACATACAAGGGAATGGGATTTTTTTTGAGTAGGGAAGACAAAGACAAAGACAAACATACACCTAACTTACAAACATATATATGGCAAATAAGATTTTTCTTTTCTTGGCAATTGGGTGGCTCTGAAGGGCCGCTTGGTTTCTTGTACACCTAGAGATGCCCGCACCTTCCTGGTCTGGTCCCACAAGTAGCACACCTTCCACTCCATCTATCTCCACGGTTTTGATTGTTGGAGATGTGGAAGGCAGACGGGGCTGGGTGGCTTCACTGTCCCAATCCTCAGTGTTAGGAACAGTGAAGGACTGTCTTCTCCTCCTCCTATATACCCTTGATTCTTGGGGATGATGCTGTGGAGGCTGCTGTGGACGCTGTTGCTGCGCGGGATGCTATGTTGATGCTGCTGTTACTGCGGTGTCTGCTGCTGTGGTTGCGGCGGCGGTGGTGTCGTCACCATAGGTTTCAAAGCATCACAGTTAGGCAACGTCATGAGATGAGGTCTTATTGGTTCTTTCTATTCCTCTTCTTCTTTCTTCTTTTTCTTCTTATCCTCAACTTCTTCCTCGAGAGTGATGAGGACCAGTTCGTCCATTAAACGGCGAACATGTTCTAGGTGTACTTGAATTTCTCTCAATTTGTCGGCTCGACGGCTAGTCATTTTGTTGTGTTGACAAGTCAACAGTGGTAGCTCGACTGATGATGATGATGATATTTGAATTAAAGACGTGTGCGGCCATTCGACAATGTACGTCTATATACCCTCAATGCATGCGAAGCACGCTCTGGGGGTATTGAAATGTGTGCTAAGCACGCTTATTTAATTCTCGTCCAGTGAGCTACCGAGCTGCAGCTCACTAGACGCATTAATGCGTAAAAGGACGTTATTTTCGCACCACTCCATCACTGCATGGTTTCCCCACTAAGGAGGTTCATTGAAGGAACGATATGGGAGGGTGCGTATAATTAATACTTTCCTGTTCAAAAGAATATAACCACAATGTTTACAGGATTACTTAGCTGATGAATTGAGTTTGTCCGGACGATGCTGGCTGTGCCACGGCGTCCCAGGAGGCTCCGGCTGGACCAGGGTTATTTAGATTTGCTTATATATTTTGGCCACAATTAAATTGTTGATGTATCTAGTTCTTTTTTAATATCTTATTATGAATTTTGAAAGTTAACTTTGTACCATGAGGCTGTAAAAATGGGTTAATAGTGAGAGTAGCGGTTTCACCTAGTTGTAATTTATAATTTGCACTGATATATTATTACTTGTCAACCGAGCGTTGCCACCTTGTGTGACTGGGCTTGATGGTCTGGGTTTTAGGACCATCTTATAGTAGCTAAATTTATTTTGATCGGGTTTAATTCTCATGACTTGATTAACATAACTGTGCTCTTAGTATACTTTCAGGTGTTTAGGACGATTAACAATCAGTAACCGCTTTGTGCAGTATGGGCCTGATGGTCTGGACTTGTTACCACCTTATACTAGTAATATATATGGGTCAGTATGTTTTCACTACATCCCTAAGTTATGATTCTCCAATTTGATGCCACCTTGTGCGGCTGGGCCTGATAATCTGGGTTTATGACCACCTTATAGTATTGCTGATTTGGGGGTTGAAGTTATCTTACTTTAATTGTGATAGAGTTATATGTTAGATGGATGTGTTAGTTACAAAACAACAAAACATACTAAAAAAAAATAAATAACAAAATAGGGTTAAATAGTGTTCCGTGGTCTACCGGGTCTACCAACGGAATGAGTGAGGGAAGGAGTGTTGTTAAATTACATACTTTTATTGTTAATAGTATTGTAAAAACGGTATGTGGCAATTGGTGTCTTTATTATCAATTTTTATTTTTATTTTTATTGCGGTAAGTTGAGGTTTTGAAGTTTGGCTTGCCCATAAGTCATATCCATGGGAGTGGAGATTTTCCAGCCCAAGGGGGCTGAGATTGGATCGCCTTTGCGGCGCACCTGGGCCCCTAGTGGTCCCGGTATGCCAATCTCTTCCACCCTGGGAAGGGCCCCTCCTCTCCCGCCTCAGACTTTTTGGGTTTGCTGCAGTATTAAAGGGTCCTTCCTTCATATGTAACTGAAAATTCTTCTATTCTATGTTGTGAATACTATGGTGTTTATCCTAGTTTTGCATACTCTCCAATGTAGAATGATGCCCAACAAAGTGTTACATTTTTCCACTTTTTCCAATTTCTGAGACGTACCCCACTATGTTGGTGTACACCGATTTAATGTTGTTACCTCCTTCTTTAAAGAATTCCGGGTACATGAGTGGGGATTTTAGTTTGATTTGTTTCTCTTGAAATGTTTTCCTTTCGTTTATATATTTAGGACAGATGTTAAAAACATGTTCTAATGTTTCCGGTGTGGGGCAATTTGGTCAGTTTATTCCTGCTAAGTTTAATCCCGTCACATACTTTCCAAAGCTGTTCGCAAGTAATGTTTTATCAGTTTTAATTCTGTTTATGATTTTGTAATCGTAAGGATTTTCCAGGATTGGGTTATCGATGTTTCTACTGATTTTCTTCTGCAGATCGTATAGTCTGCGTCCTTTTTTGGAATTGTCCCATTCCGACTGCCATTTTTGGTTAATTTTTTTCCTGCTTCATACTGTATATTTCATGGACGCTATAGTCCATTTCTTGGGTGGTGGGCTCCTTTAATCTGTTTTTGGCTTCTTTGTCGGCCCTCTCATTCCCAGGGATGTTGATATGAGAGGGCACCCACATAAATTCCACAGTATGGTGGATTTGTTCTAGGAGTTTCAGTTTGAAGCAGACCTCTCGTAGTAAGTTCTCTCTGCTGGTGGAGTTTGCTGATTGCAAAGAACGCAACACACTGAGGGAATCGCTAAAAATCACTGCTTTTTCTGTTTGGTTTCTTGTATCCATTCAATGTCTTGTTTTATAGCCCAGAATTCGGCTGAGTATATTGAGCAGAGGTCCGGTAGTCTCGCCCCCAGTGTGATACCTTCCCCGGAAATTACCACTGCTGCCGCAGTGCGTCCTGGGTCCGGGGATTTTGAGCCGTCAGTGTATATTATGGTGAATCCCTCATATCTGCTTTCAATTTCTGCAAAGCTTTTAGCCCTCATTTCCATTTACTGTTCATGTTTATCCCCATAATGTAGTGCATTTAAATTTATTATGGGGGGCTTATTTGTCCACTAGGTGATGTCGGGATATTTTATGATTCCGCATGGGTTAGGGTTAGGGTTAGGGTTAGGGTTAGGGTGTTAGGGTGTTAGGGTTAGGGTTAGGGTTAGGGTTAGCGTTAGGGTTAGGGTTAGGGTTAGGGTTTGTGATGTTTAGATCCCTCTTTAAGTCTTGTATTTTTTTTCCTCCTGGTAGATTATTTTTCAATTGGTGTCGGAATGGTTTGTTGCATTTTTCGATTGATGTTTGAGTAAGATGCGACTTGGGATGGACTGATATTCTGGCCGCATATCTTAGGAGCAACTCCTCCCGTCTCTGATTGAGGGGTGGTTTTCCCTGTTAGGTAGCTCGACTGGGGAATGCGTCGCTTTATATGTTTAAAGCACGGACGCGAAGGAAAACATCCCTCACACATACATAAAAAACATCATCCACACTACCGCGTCTGACATCATCCTTATGACGTCATTCTTAGCTTCGCGGATCCTACACCCCAACAACCATAAAAAACACACCAAGTACGCGGACCTAAAAGAAAACACCTTTTATTTTTTTATTTTTTATAAAATACATACACCAAACACACATTCTATACAAACATATATTTTTAGAAAGTTTTTTAATTTAAAAAAAAAAACACATACACCAAACACACTCTATACAAACACACACCACACATGGATGTTTTTAGAAGGGAAAGGGATTTTTTTAAAAAACACAAACATACACTTCGCATACACTCAACACACCATATTTCTTTTAGGCAATCCTAGAGTAATCTTTTCTAGAGATCTGGGTGGCCCTAAAAAGGACCGTTGGGGTGTTTAGTGAGAAGATTTTTTAAACTTCTTGCAGCAGGACGGCCACGTTTAGCCACAGGTCTCACCGTTGCTGGACAAGGGCGCTTTCTGGTGAAGGAAAAGGCAAACTCATCACAATCCATCCTACAAGACATTTCTCTATCTTGTTGTTTCAGCTGCTGCAAGAGTTGTTGTTGTTGTCTTTGCTGCTGCTGTTGTTGTTGTCTTTGCTGCTGCTGAACTCTTTGTCTCTCCTCCCAGGTGTTGACGAGTCAACGAGAGTGATTGGACTGACAAGCGCACCGCTTTATATGCTGGAAGCGCGGACGCGATGGAAAACATGACTCAGATCGATAGAGAGAAATGTGAAAGAGTAGGAACCTCAGATCGATAGAAAGAGTGAAAGAGCATATCCATTTCATTTTTTTTCAATCCATAAAACAACACAACACCATTTTTTTTCAAAAATAAATATTTTTTAATACATAAGAAGAAGCTTCTCTAACACAAAATGCAAATACAAACAAACAAACATTTTTTAAACATGAACGTATTTACAGGGTTGACAACGTTGGGAAGTCAAACTGGACTTCCACTGCTCTATATCATTTTGTCCTCGATGCACACTACGTTTCTGAGCTAAAGACAAGAGATAACCATAATGTTCACAAAACCATCTTACTCCTTTGGCATCATTTCTAGCATACTCCCTATCAAAACAAGTCACTAAATGTTCTAAGGAATATCCGAGACTGCGTTGATGAAGAAAATGTACACAGTATTTTCTGCATACCATATACTCTGATCCTTGTAATCTGGCATTATGGAATCGAGTGGAGACAGCGTTTCTTCTCATAAAGTCAATGATGTCGTCTTCCAAAGATGGTAATCCATAAGAATCAAAATATTCCACACTGTGATCGTTGGGAAAGTACACTGCCACCCAATGGGTTTCTGGTCGATGACTGTCGTCGGTATTGATGACATAGGCATGAATGTCTTTAGGTTTGCGATGCGGAAGTTCATCTTTAGCACACACCTCAGGATTCCAAGAAGAGGTATACGAACTGCGAGTCAACAGATAATGAAGTTTCCAGGTATCCATTTTTTCTTGGTTCATAGGTAATAATAAGTCATCAATTCACACTTGACATTATGCTTGAATATATTTGTCAAGTATGTCCATGAATCACTGCGGGTAGTGTCTGTACTCTGTTGCAAGAGAACTTCGATGTGTTTGGTCTCCAGAGAAGGGAGTGGAGGTGAGGAACGATCCTGCAAGTCTTTATACCACTTTCTCAACACCTTTTCTTCCGAGATCAGAGACCATGCGTCCTCCAAATATTCGTCCAATTTTTCTTCTGCAGTCATCATCATACATTTTGTTTCTGACTCGGATGATCGATTTCACATCCATGAAAATGTTCTCGGGTCAGGGTTGTAATTGTTTCAGCCAATTCCGTAACAAAACAGGAGACTAAATGTTGTTCTTGCTCTGGCCATCTACAGGCCATAAATCCAGTAAACTTGGGAACACTACTTTATCTTCTTCTTTTGGTTCTGGATCAAAAACATCGTCATCACTAGTAGATTGTGACCGCTGTGGTTCACAAAATCCCTCATCTTCTATTTCCATGGGTTCTTCGTGTTGCATCTTTTTTTTCTAATAGTCTAGTATCACGTCTCTCAAACTGTTGATCTCTATAGTATTGTCGAATTCTGCATACAAGATGACGTTCACGGTGTTAGCCAGAGCTGTAGCAAACTGAAGTTCCACACGAAGTTGGCCTGATTGTATAGGGTGGAAATGTCCTTCGTCGCTGTCTTCGTTGGGAGTGAAATCAAACCCCCACAAAGCATATCCTCCTGCATAATCCTCGTACGAAATGCCGTGGCTGCTGTTGGTGGGTAATTGTCCTGTGGCTTCAAACAAAGTCAAGTAAGATCGCAAGTAATTTCTCTGGGCAAAGTTAGGTTCTAAAGGTCTGGTACACAACGTCTGGCCATCTCGACTGACTTCTATCTTGGAGACGTTGAAGTGTTGAAAGAAAATCAAAAGGATTTTGATCGATGGCTCCGTTCAGAGCTACATTACTGACGAATCCAATCAGTAAACGTTTGGGGAGCTGTCCTTGGAAGACGTGATCTTCCAGAGGCAATGGTAAATGTTTTCACTTCCACTCGTCGCACAGGATACTTGGCAGTGGTTCTGCTCAACGTTTGACTGATGTCGTTTGCTACTTTAGGTAAGACTTCGACACGGCGCACGTAAAGTCTGGCTTCTTCGATGATGATTTTGTACTCGTTAGCATTAGCCATCAAACAGAAGATGTTACTACTGCGATTCAGTCTCAGGCGTACATCAACTCCGTTCAACGAATACTTGTCTTGCAACCACATGTCCAAATGCAAACGATCCATCAGTTCTAAAGTGCGTCCTTGTCTGATTTTCTTTCGACGGTCGTTAATTTCCACATTTTGCTCGTCTGAACCATCATCTGCACGCAACGCTGTGTCGTTGAACTTTTCCGAGGTTTCAGGTATCCATACCACGGAAGCATCCAGATGGGTGTACTTGGCTTCTTTTCCGTACGTCAAGAGATTTTCCAAGTAAGCACGGTCAGGGTAAGTATCCATGCTGCTGCTGACCAGTTTGTTATTCAAGTACAAATCTACTTCGCTGAACAAGGAATGCATGAACTTATTGACGGGAACTACTCTGACATCGGCATCAGGATTGGTATTGTTCGTTTTGATCACTTTGAATTTCATATACAAGTGGCTGCTATTCAGATCGATCTAATCTTCGGTTTGTCCTTTGATTTCAAATTCTATAGGAGTAGAAGTCGTCAAAGACGATACAGGATGAAATTCTACCCATTGGGATTCTTGCATCGTCATCATGGTAGGTGGCATGGCAAACATATCCAGTTCTGACTTGGCACATACGCAATAATCTCGGTGCATCATTTTTTTCACAGTTAGTAATCAAACACGTCTAATTCTCTAACCGTTCTTCTTTTCTTATTCATTTTCTGAACACCGTGTGGTTTATGAGCTCTGAAGGGGTGTCGACGTCTCTTTCTGCCTTGTCCTTGCTGTGTCATTGAGAAAGGAGTAATGCCAGGGCCAGAAGCGTGAAGCAAATTTACACGAGTCTCTCGGCGACCCAAAAGATCTTTTCCAGTTTGCAGCAACACATTTTTTCCTGCTCTCATAAAGGCTTTTTTAGGATTTTGTTTGTCGATGAGGACGTTTTGAAGAAATTCGTTTCCTTGCGTCAAAGCGGCATCTTTTAAGGCATGCAATCCTCGAGTCATCATGGGTTTCAATATGGGGGCTACCGTTCGAAAAGCAGAATTTAACATATCTCCTAAACCGTGTTCTCGTTATCGAGCCACTCCTCGGTACACAGCATACATTGTTGTGTTACAATTCGCCGGAGAACTGGTGTTGATCGTACCATTGTGGTGGCTGATGTTGTTACTGTACGTCGTATATTTCAAGGATGGACTGGGCAAAAGATAACCGATGCAACTGCTGAATAAAATGGTCCACAATTGTTTCTCCCCTTGTTGCAAACTCAAATTGGCAATGGATGCTCCGATGACACAATACAAAACAAAGATTTGGCATAAAAAGACGATTCGATTTTTAGGTACACGTTCTCCGCACCACACCCACAAAGGTTGTTTTTGTAATTCTTGAAGAGAGGAACTCTGCGAAGGAGAAGAGGTAGCTGATGTGTTGAACGGCATGTTTGTTACTTCTTCTTTTTATAGTCGACGACTTGGGAAGTGGCTATCCAAGAATCAAAACTAGGTGGATATCCTTTCCAATGCACTTTGACTTCTTCTACATGACGTTTGCCCACTTTGCGTGTTCTTCGTTTGAGAATGCTTTCGATATCGTACAAGTCGTCTTCTTTTTTGGTCACTCGTTGTAACTCTGGCAAGTAAAAAGTTCCTTTTAACACTTCTCCGTGCATGTCTTCCAATTTATAGACGGGATGATCACGTCCACGCACTGATCAAGTGACACGAAACAATTCGGTAGTCCAGTTGGGTAAATAACCTTTGTCAAAAGTGCGTTTGGTTTTTACAATGCGAACCCAATCTCCCGTCTTGAGCACCAGGGTTTTCTTGTATCCATTCTTAGGTGTACCAAACAATTTATCAAACACCATAACTTCGTTTTCAGGGGTGATCTCTTCGGGGGCACATTCGATGCTACGATTGCACGATTGATTGTACGCTTTGACCACAAACGAGGTAACACCTCGATGTACTTGAGATTGTGTTGATGTGTAAAAGTCTTGCGTTCTTTCAAAGTTCTTTGAAAATGTTCCACGACACTGGCTTTGGTTTCAGGATTTTCAGTAGTAAAAAAATGAATGTGCCTTTGTTTCAATTCTTTTTGAAAAGCTTGGTTTAGAAATTCGGTGCCTTTTGTCGGTTTGCCATCGTAAAGGGTGACGACCACTTTTTTTCAACACCAGTTTTAAAGCGACGAACTAACTCAGTACTGCTTTTTGAAGTCAAAGGAACGACCCAAGCGAATTTGGAAAACACGTCGATGACACAAAACAAATATTTGTGACCACGATTGTACGCTGCAAAATGAGAGACGTCCGCTCAATGTGCTTGCCATTGATGATCGATGCCATTCACTTTGGTTTGACTTCAAGAAAATTTTCGTCGAATCGGTTTGTGTAACGTGTACGCCGATTGTTCTTGTAACCATTGTCGTACTTCTGGCAAACGTACACTTTTCAATTTGCTTTTAGCAGCCCGATACAATTAACCAGCAGCATGGGCAAGATTGTAGTAAATGCTAGCTAAAAGTGTCTCCATGTTTTTACACCTCAATAAGTCACCCACTGTTTGATGCTAGTACTTTTGGAGTCTTGGGGTTTGGACGAAGTGGCTTGACGCGTTCGACGAGCCATATGAGTCGGTTGTGAAGGGATGTTGCTTTTTTTCTTGACGTCTTTTTTCACTTCTGTCCTCCCTTCTTTCTTTTTTTTTTCTTCTGTTGAGGAAGGAGTGGACATCATCTTTTTAACCCAAGCTTTCATTTCTTCTCGTTGAGGTGTAGGAGAGATTGTTAACAAGGAAGCTGCAATCTTACTAGAGATGGGAGCAGACTGAGTTTGAAACACTTCTCGGGTGTCGTCTTCTTCTGTCATTCCCGTGGCGGTGTCTGCTGTCTTGGTGGTGGTTTTAGGTTCGCTTTGCATCATCATGGTCTTGAAAACTCTCAGAATGGGTTGAGCTGTTTGGCCTTAAGCTTTCTGGTGAAGGAGTTGAAGACGTTGCAAGATTTGGCGGTACCGTTGCGATTTTTCTGCTTCTGACAAATCACTTCGATCCATTAGCGATTGTAATTCTTGTTGTAACTGAGACATCTCGTTGAGATTAGGATTGGGAGGTGAATGAGGTATCCGTTGTTTGTACCAACGATGGAGTTCCATCCATCGTTTGTAAGGAACTAAAGTCAGTTTTCGTCCTTCCATAAGATCCAAAAGTACAAGTGTGTTGTCTTTCCAGAGAAGGGTGTCCTTTTTATCTTCTTTTTTCTTCCAGTCTTTATCGCATGACTCCTTCTAAAAGTGGTCCAACAATCATTCCTAACAAAGGAGCCGCTATTTTTAACAACGGTCCTATCAGCATGGGTAGAAATCCTTCTCGTTGCACAAACATTCTTTTCTTTTGACTGAGAGGTATTTTCTTTTTTACCATTTGGCGAAGAACGTTCCGATGTTTGCCTAATTTTTGTTTCTGCATCCAGGACAAAGGTACCGTTCCTTTCGACACATTCAAGCAACATTCGCACACGGAATCGATGATTTCTTTGGGGACTGTTTGAATGAGTTGTTTTCGCATGGGAGGATTGGATTTAGTCAGGACGGACAACACTTCCCAATGTTTGGCTAGACGAGGTGGAAGTCCTTTTTAAGTTTTGCCTTTATTGGGACGAGTAGAATGGTGTGCACTTTTTGGGGTCATCTTGGATGTCAGGAGCAAAAAAAAAAGAACTGTAGTCTCTTGAAGGTCACACTTCTTTTTTATACTGGAACACGTCGCCACCGATTGTCCGCACGGCGTACCATCTTCATGACAGGCATCACTCGACTTTGAGGTGTTTTAAACGGACTAAATCTTGTCAGTTCTTGTTTGGATAAATCCAGTAAACTTGGTAACACGCCAGATCTCTCTTGGACTTTGGTTTTAGGTGAGAGTACATTTTTAGCGGCAGCCGCAGTGGCCAGAGCAACCGAAGTAGATGCCCCCGGAGTGGTGACTTTCGAAATGGGTTTCCATTTTTGCATCAAATTAGGAACACGGATCTTAAATCAGGTTTGGCAGGCATCATGACGAAGGGTGAAGGAGACGAAGAGGTGGAGGGAGGAGAAGGAGGCACCTTCACTGCCTCTCGTTGTTTTCGGGAGTACGTGCGCGTCCTAGCCGTAGTACCTCTTTTTCGGGTAGCAGCAGTAGTGGTTGGTGTTTTCTTGGAAGGGCTTTTCTTCTTCTTCTTAGGGGCTTTCTTCTTAGGGCTTTTCTTCTTGGGGCTTTTCTTTTTGGTTTTGGTTTTGGCTTGGGCATTGGGGTCCGATTTCAAAAGAGAACGAATCATGACACCTCCCAAAGAACCACTGCCACCAGGGGTCAAAATGATTTGTTTTTTAGTGCGTGAATCGGTTCTAGGATCTGCCAGTTGTGACAAAGCCACTTTATGTTTTTCAAAAAAACGTTTGGTTTGATGCGGGATGTGAATGATGCCTTGAAGTAATTGACGTGCTGTGAAAGTAAACCATCGTAACACTTCTTTGAGACTAGCTTCTAACAAATGGGTACGGACTTGTGCATTTGTTTCGCGACTGATGCCATACAGGGCACGAATCAAGTGGGTGAGATTAAAAGGAAGTCATCTAGAAGACTGTGAGATGGAAATGACGTGGTTGATGTTTTTATAGTTTTTTTTCTTTCAGAGAGTGGCCGAAGGGGACATGTGAATGACAGGACCTCCTTCTTGACACCAATGGTGAAACAAACTGGTACGAAATCTCAAATACTCGGGAGTGGTGGGTTTTAAATCGATGAGTATATACGCATGAGGTGTTTGAGTGGCATCGTCGTACGCATAATTTAGCCAAGGAGTGCCTAACTGTTTGGCTAACACTTGCACTTGAGATTTGTCTATGAGGCTTTTAAACAACACCACGTAATGGGCGTTGATACTGATGGTACGATGGGCTTTACTTTGTTGAAATAAATTTTGAGTAATGTAAACGATACTGGCATTACGATGATGTCCTTTTCGTACAAACCAAAGTTTAATTTCTTCTTCGTCTTCTCCTAACATGTCATCGAAGATGACCAGATGTGTTTGACTCAATTCAGACACGATCACATCGTCTTCGCGAGGAATTCCTTCGACAAACGAAATGGCTTCTCCTTTGAATTTCACGAAGTAAAGTGCAAGACGATTGCCACTCTTTGTAACACCACACGATACGTTGAGGAGGACGATGAAACAAATGAGATTTGTGTTCGATCAAACGTTTGACAAATTCGGTTTTGCATGAACCACTGGATCCAGCAATCAACATGTTAAATGGATGGCGCAGATACAAAGCTTCCCAACTTGGACGATCTAACTTTTCGCCAATCACTTTGACCACAGAAGAAGAGGCAGAAGAGGCAGAGGAAGATGCAGCCATGACTGCTGTAGGAAGAATTTAGATAAGAACACGAAAGACACAAGACATTTTATACGTTTCATATACGTTTAGTGTTTTTAGAAAACAACAAAAAACGTATTTATAGGTCATGAAGCACAAAAACGCATACAGCAAAAATGGTGAGGTACAACAATAAGGCAACCACTAAAAGAATCAAAGTTCTGTATAAACAAGTCAATGTACAACAGCCATAGTCCCGATGGAGGTGTGTCCTAAGAAATGGGTGTACACGCACTGGTGTTCTTGTCTCTGTTGTGGAAGAATGCAATGTCTCTGGCGGAAAGGTTGTTTGTTCCTCAGGTGTTTATATGGGTACGACGATGTGGTATTCTTCTTCTTCTTGAGGTTCGAGTGTCATGGTTAACTTGGGTTCCAAGTTCACTTTTTGTCTTGGAAAATTAGTGACGCGCAAGGTCCTTGGCATACTGTGCCACTTCTTGTAGCCAAGCATCGAAACCAACACTTTTCCAGTCACGTACATCTTTCCAATTGTAAAGTTGTTGGTGTGACCAACTTGCGATGCACACTTCTTGGAAAGTATGAAGTGTAGATAAAGTTTGACAAATTTCGTCTTCAGACGGAGGTAAACAACTAATGTTCATCACGATTGTCAACACTTTGAGCACAATTTGTCTTTCGTGCGCCGATAAAGCGTAAATGGTCATGTTTTTGTCGCCTGTACCATTCATAAATAATCCGCAACAAACACTGTTCCTCAAAAATAGTCCACAACGAATGTCCTGGGATACGACATCCAAGAAAAGTAGTCACTAACACACACACCGCATATCGTCCAAAATTCAATGGAAACAGTTCCTGTATCAGGCGTCTATAATCCTCTAAGGTCTGAACACTATCGTCGACTTCCTTCCACGGAATACGTTTCACAAGTGAGGACAACGGTCCTGGCATGGTCCGCTTTTATATCCAGGTTCCCAAGGTTGGTATCTTTTGTGATAGTCTACTACAAGGCATCTGCGATAGTTTCTCCCAAGAATCAGTCTTCTTATACTGTGGAAGTAGCAATAGTTTAAAAATCGAGAAATGACTTTGAGTCACTTATATCTTGACAAACTCTCTGTAAATGCGTTCTCGCAGCTCCGGAGGCAAGCAATGAATGTACTCTTTTAAAGTATCCGACATGTGTTACTTCTTGGGACCGACCAAAGGCAGTTACTGACAGCGCGGAGACCATCTATCATGTTCCAAGTAAGCTGAGTCTTTATACTCCCATTCGTGAAGCGTCAGACCGCAACTAAAACACTCGACTTTATCACCTTCTCCCAAGTAGACAAATCCAGATCTGGCTAAAGCTTTGGGAGTAGGTCCTTCCAGATATTTAGGCCACTTATCTATGAAAGTCTGGAATCGACTTTCAAAGTCTTCATAGTCAGGCAAAGCCACAGCCAACGTGCATATTTTGTGAAAGTAGGGATGGCATCCGCAGTTAGGTACATGCTTATCATCCCCAATAAAGAAGAAAAGGCGTCGTACTGCATTGCTTTCGCTAATGGGGCGGTAAGGCACACGCACATCATCGCTTTCGATGGTCCCAGAGGAGGAGCGACAAGGTCGTGCTGCATCGCTGATGTCAAAGCGTACGGCATCCGTCTCATCACAAGGCACCGCATGGCACTCGAGGTCGTGATCGAACTTGGAGTTCACAATAGGCATCGCACTCGTTTCTGGTACACAATTTGGTAAACTTTTTTTTAAAGCGAGACTGACGATTTGGTGATTTGGTAACCGTACGATCTTGTTTGGCTCTAACGTTTTCACTCGAAAGTCTTGGGCTTGTCAAGACTGAAAAGCAATTTTCAAGACATCAAAGTTCACCACTTGGCTGGTTCGATAGTTCAGGGTTAATATTTTGACTTTGCATTTGGTGTGAAGTTGGCCTTGTCGGTCTCGGTATCGGAAGCCGTAATTTTTAGGGCCACCGCTGGCAAAACGCAGGATCGTCTCTTGAGGGTGCTCGTCCGTCCATGCTCCTAACCGATCTCCTTCGATGGTGGGGTGTGGGCAACCAGGCGATGGATGTACATACAACTGTCGGTGTCAAAGTACAGGACACGATCTCCCAACACTTCTAAAGCCTCGTCGTACAATTTTAAGCGAGCATTAGCTGTCACATAGGCTGCAATGACCACATTGCTAAACTTGTCGGGGTGTACAAACTTGGGTTCTTCTTCGTCATTGACCAAGATCAAATCTTCACGGATGATTTCCACGCGTTTCACTAGTTTTCCTTTGTCGTCCACCAGTTGAAAGTAGCGACTGGGATCTGCCAAGTATTACATCTTGGGCAAGATCCTACGTTGTGCCATTTTTCCCCACAAGCAATTCAACATGACTTTGGCAAACGATCTTCTTCCTTCGTTCTTTTCTACGTCTTCCAAAGTGATGCCTTTTACGATACGCTACTGTTCTTTGAATTGGACTTGGTCTTCTGGCGTCCAACACCAAGAGAGATAGCCGCTGGCTTCTTGTTTCAGTTTGAGAAATTCGTTGACGTAGCCTAGAAAATGCCTGGATTCGAGGCGTCGTCCTATTGGTATTGTGCTGTGGTAGGAAAGTGCCAAATCTCCTACACTTTTAACAAGCGGTATCCCCGATCCAGAGCCCGAAACAATTCGGCGCTGACCCACGTTCCTGTCAAAGCGCGTTCGTCCTCCGTGTGGTGACATGGGTGATCTTGGTAGCATGTTTCGGCACACGTACGGCATAAAGGAAACTTCAGTTTTCCTTGGCAATGCTGAGGTAGGACAGAATGGTACAAGTTTGTCGGGGGTAAGACTTTACATTTCATCAATCCTTCGTTTTGACGAATGTGTTCTACGTCGATGTATTCTGTCAGGATATCAGGGTGTGTGGTAGGGAATTGCTTGTATTTGCACACCCAAGGATACAACGAACACACGTCGATGTATTTGATTTCTTCTCCTCGGGATTCGTCTACGTCGTACAGCAAGCGTCTGCCATTGGTTCGTCCTCCAAAGAAACGGTGGAGTGGATCGCAAGGTTCGATGTCGGCCACGTCGTAACTTTCGGCAAAGCGTCTAAAATCAGGATCGGTTTTGAAACGCCGATCGTACTTGTGCTCCCACAATTCTACAACATAGTATCCTTGACTTTCTAACTTCAGGCGTCGTTGGTAGGTGCGTTCGTACAACTCTTCAATGGTGGAGTATGAAAAAGGACTTTTCATGTCTCGTTGAGGAAAACAGGTAGGGCATCCGTGAAATAAGCATCCCTGAAATTCGTACACCGTCTGAGGGTTTTCTAAATCCCAGCCATCCACAGAAAGACTTTCCACTTTCTTTTCTCACCCTCCGTTTCTGGCATGTTGTATCCATAAGTCTTCCTTTTGGCACAAGTAATGCAACCAACGCAATGTTATGTCAGAGTATTGACGGCTGGCCGAGAGAGAAGTGTTAGGGTCTATGATGGCTAGTTCGTTTGTTTTTGGTGAACACTAAGGTACAGGCTTTTGGTAGGGTGCACGCTTCCTTCAAAAGATCAAATTCTCCATGATCTAGAAATAATTGTCTAAACTTTCCACAACAACGGCGCAAAATGTCCACATCGGATCGACAATACTTTAGCATTTCTTCTTGAAAGTCAAACGGTTCTGAAGCGTGAGCGTGGTACCAAGCGTGAAAGGCTTCTCGGTGTTCGGTGTGCATTCCGTCGGGGTCGTAATAGTGAACGTCAGGCAAATGCGGCAGTACAACGTGTTGATTGGCTTCCGAATTGAAAAAGTGGGGAAAATATCCTTTGGCCATTTCTGTCATTCCAAATGTTTTAGGCATTCAACTCAAAGGCATGGTCAAATAACTCATGGAATCTTTGAATTGTATTTGTCCCACTTGCATGTAGATGAGTGTGGCTCCGTTCATTGTGACCTTGGGGCATACGGTGCCTTGTTCTGAATAAATTTTTTAGAAGAAATTGTCCATCGTATCCCGAGAAATTGTGAGCCATGACGGTAGCATAGTGATGACAATCCCCTTAACGTTGAATGTCCTCTTCGCTCTAAGTGTCGTCAGTAGGATCTAAGATCCATTGGGCAAAATCGGCAAGAGTGTTGGGGCCACGAAAGATTTTTTCACGTCCTTCTGGAATCCCGCTACAATGGGGACAGTGCAAATGAATAGGTTCTTGTATGCACTTGTCACAAGCCCGATGAGCAACGTAGAAATTAGGGATGTGAATGCCCGTCTCTTGCATGCATTCAAAGTCAAAAAAGATAAAATCCACTTGTGTCTTGTTCTTGTTGGGATCACCCTTTAATTCTTTCTCCAGTGTATTGTCGTACTTTTGAATGTAACAGTGATGATCAAAGTCGACGATTTGGTCGCAAATGCGACATTTTTTCTTTCCAGCACAAACGTGTGCCTTGGAGTTATTGGTTCGCATCAGCTGTCCATAATTGGAGCACAACTTTAATAAATCACAAGCACTTTTCCGCTGGTGAGCTTGTGTCCTGCGATGCTTTTCGTAACAAGAGGGACTGACAAAGGTTCGTTGACACGTCTAGCAATGCACATGTTTTTCAGGAAGGCATGGCTTGGAAGCTAAACAGCCCCGATATCTCTATCCGCAATTAATGTGTTTCTCCCTACTGTTAAATCCTTGGTCGCATTTCTCGCAGTAGTACGAGTATCCAAGATATCCTGTGATAGTCGTGATGTCATCGAATTGTTCTTGATGATAATACACGTGAATGTATTTTCCCTCTGGGAGATCGGGTCATCGAAACAGCAGAGCTCCGCGAACTTATTGAGGGTGTACTTTCAAGGTGTACCGAGGAGCTAAGATGTCTTGAAGTTGTTGCATTTGAGAAATGACACACACGGTCTCTTTAGGTATGCCTGCTTGTTGTAACAGGAGTTCTGCTTCTTTTCGTTATTTGGGGTCTGTCCGATCGTCGAATGTTCTTCCATGCTCTTTTCCATTCTGCGGTCTCGTTCTTGTCCCATCACGATGGCACGGGGCAAGCAAATCTGGTCCTGAGAATTGTCGATTTGGACGACACTCTGTTTGGTACTGCGAAGGTCGTCCACCAGTAACACTTTCCTGCTTCGTACGCTACCTCGAGGAGGTGAAACGTGGGTCATGTGAAGTGTGGCTTTTCCATCGGTGATAGTAAACTCTTCGTTGGATTGTTGAACGTGTTCGATTGTGTCCATGACTTTGGCTGGTGTTAATTCTGCCGGGGTGCTGAACTCGATCCAGACAGAAGACTTCAAACTGTCGTGATGGATGGAAAGTCTCAATCGATCGTCCTCTTTGGCTCCGCATTGTCGTATCAAGGTCTCTAACACAGAAACACACAAATTGGTAATGAACTCTGCAGCTTTCTCGGGAGGCACTTCAGACTTTGAAGTCTTTAAAGCGGACCGTGTAAGTGTAATCCGTGGTTCTAAATTTTCTAGAGATCATTTTTTGCGTCTCTCGAATGTGATAGTAATTTTCGGGAGCTACGGAACGAGTTTCTTGGTTAGGGGGTCTGGAGGAAGGTGTGGTTTCAGGTTCACTCATGTCCTCTTCGAAATCGCTGGCATGGACTTGAGCTATCTCTTCAGCTAGCGGTGTTTGAGGCGGCACGGTTACTCGTCGTCGTGGCCTCTTCGTTTCTTCTTCTGTTTTCTCATTGAAATGGCGTGATCTTTTCATCTTGATGTCTCACTTGATTCTGATTGAGTTTTACACAGACTCTCTCCCTATATAGAGAGACCTTCCTACCCTCTGAATCACTATTCGTTCTTCAACTTTCAAACAGTGAAGATGGAAGAGTCAAGAAGACAGATTGCCTTTGTGGTCAGAGATTTGCAGACAGTCCTTCGAAGGTATACCACTTTCAATTAGACTAAGGAATACTCCTCCTCCACCTCTGGATTTAAAAGCCAAGATACTTGCTATATCTGGCAAGAGAAAGGACATTGGGCTCCAGAATGTCCACAACGTCAAAGAAACCAAGGAAAAGAAAAGAGAGACAAAGGGAAAGATACCTGTTATCATTGCCAAGAAAAAGGACAGTGGCTTCAGAGTGTCCTAATGTCCTAAGAGACAGTGAAGAAGAAAAAGAACCCTTGATACCTGTGAAGAAATTCAACATAAAGAGAGACAGACAGTGAACGATGAACTTGATTGATGTGTTATGAAATGTTCATTGTGATTTTGTTTAAGAGAATATACCAAAATGAAAAAAAGTAAGTGTCCTTTGGTTATGTTTTATAGAATATGGACGCACGCACGCACGCACGCACTCCTACACAATTCAAAGATGGGTTTAAGCTTTACTTGATTTAGCTATTTGATTATTTCTTTTCTTGGAAATTGGGTGGCCCTGTAAAGGACCGTTGGGGTGTTTGTTTTTAACAAACTTATGGACTGGACATGATGAGTTTTAACTGTCTCAATCCTTTTCCACTCCTAAGTCCTACTCCTCCTCCTGCTGCTTCTGCTTTGGTAGTAGTAGTAGTAGTCAATGGTGGTGTTGGTGGTGGTAGCATCTCAGTAATAGTAGTGATAGGCTTAGAATGTTTTGCCCGTGAGGGTCTCTTTCTCTTGGGTTGTGTTAAAGAAATCTGATACATGTTTCTCAGATTCTTTAACTCGGCTAAAATGTCTTGTAACAAACTCACCGTTTTGTTTTCATCACTCCCTTCCTTCTGTCCTTCACACCTCTCCTCTTCTAGCTTTCTTATTCCTTCTTCTTGCTTTCTTCTTTCCTGTTCTTGCTGAAGAAAGGCTTCTTCTGCTTCTCTCTGATGCTGTAAAAAAATTTCCACTTCTTCCTTCTGTCTCTTTTTTTTAAATCATCGATCACAGTTAAAGATGGTGGTGGTACAACAGCGGTTGTTGTTTTAGGAAAAAATTCTTGTGATGATGACAAAAAATCTACAAAATCTAAATTAATATCTTCTGGTTGAAAGTTCACCACTGCATTGGCCGTCGTCGTACTCTCACACCAAACATAACTTTCCGTCGCAGGCTCACCCCAATACATGGTTTTCGTGGTATCAGCCATACCCAAACTATGCCGCCAAAGGTAAAACTATACGAACGCTGTGACGCCTATATACTGAAGATAACGTCACGCCCCCACCCCCACCCCCCCGCTCTCTTCCGATTGGAAGGGAGACCCACCCTGTTGTAACGCGCGTTTGGATTGGTGACTCATTTCGATCCGTTTCAATCTGCTTTCAGGCTATATATACCACCGCTTTTGTCACATAGCTTCACTGGTTCTCAAGACTAGAAGATGTGGACTAGTATTGAATCATCCAACATCGTATCAGGGATGTTGTTCAACCCAGAGTACCCCATGTATGTCAAAGCATCATGGGCGATTACGAAGATGACAGATACATAGGTGTGGAAAAGAAGGATCTATATAGAGAGACAAGGCTGCTTGAAGCGGGTATTGATTTACGGACCTGAAGTCCGTCGAAGCTTAAGAAGAAGAAGACCCTCCACGAGGTGCCATCTGTGTTAACTTGGTTCACACCACTCCAACGGCCCTTTTCAGGGTCACCCACCTCTCTAGAAAAGATTACTCTAGGATTGCTTTAAAAAAAATATTGTTTCTATGTTTTGTTTGTGTGTTTGTTTGGTGTATGTGTCACTTCTATCTCTCTAAAAATACTTTTGTCCCATAAACCATTTTGGGTTTCAAGTGCCCCACCTTGGGCCTAGAGTGCCCCCCCCCCACGTATTGGGCCTCTCCAGCCCCATTTTGTGAGCCTAGAGTGCCCCCCACGTATGGGGGCCTCTCCAGGCCCATCCATGTTAATTTCCCGTACGGGTCTCAAGTGCCCCCTTGGGTCTCGATACCCCCCCAATACTACGTACCTATCTTTAATTTTCAAAACTTCGATTCACACAGTTAGAATATCTAACAACACATTAGTCGAATTTTCAGTTGAGAAGAGGTACAAAACGTTCATCTACATGTGATCATAAAGTACACTGACGGAAATGGATTAAACAAATGAATGGATGAATAAAGAAAATACAGATGGTTCCGAAGTTAGAGGGGATACATTCATACATGCATACATACATACATACATACATACATACATACATACATACATACATACATACATACCTATATAATTACGATCTCTTAATACCCTTGAAATGTAATGCACATAATATGTATGCCAAAGACACGCTGTTTCTTAAATTGTAATGATTCTTGAATGGCTTAGTTTCAATTTGAATTTAATTCAGAACGTACATTTTTTAATTCTTAGGTTGGGTATGCATTTTGTGCTCAAAATGTGTGGTGACTAGAGGGGCCCTGTAAGTTTGGTTGCGAAAACTACACCATTCTCCCCTGTTAAATATGTTCTTCCGTCACTAAAAGAGACAATACAGCAAGCCAACCAAACATCATTTATGTAAATGAAGGAAGAGAAGATATCGAAAACTTAAATGTCAGCATATGTGTTTAGAGTTAATGTCCGTCCTACAACACAGCATAGTCTATGACGTATGCGGATTAAAGTGGGGCGTTTTTACGTCAATATAACAACAACTGAATACATATAGTTCGATGAATGTATCATATGTACATCTCTCTCTCTCTCTCTCTCTCTCTCTCTCTATATATATATATATATATATATATATATATATATATATATATATAGAGAGAGAGAGAGAGAGAGAGAGAGAGAGAGAGAGAGAGAGAGAGAGAGAGAGAGAGAGAATTACAAATACAAGAGTGTGGAAAGTGCTATCCCTGGATTCTTCAGAAGAATGCTTGATAACATTAACATACTTTTTAAATACGAATAAATAATATTATCATACAGGTTAGAACATTTTAATTCGTACCCTACGAAGATTTGATCCCTAATCTGCGGGTTACGCACTCATCGCCTTGCCTGTAAGCACCAACCCCTATTACCATCTTGACCATGCACACATCACCGACTTTGTAGCATCATTTTTTTGTGATGTGTGCAGCCTCGAGATGGCATAGGGGTTGGTGCTCACAGGCAAGGCAATGGGTGCCGTAACGCGCTGATCCGGGTTCGAATCTCCGTAGAGTAAGAATTAAAATTCTCTAACCTGTATGATAAAATGATAAAAGCATTTATTCATATATCTATATATATATATATATACATATATATATATATACATACATATACATATATATATATATATATATATATATATATATATATATATATATGTATATATATATATATACTAGTTTTACGTGGGTTGTGGGATTTCATCCCGAAAGTGGGGTTACGGGAAGGCATTGATCTAATTTAAATTTCAAATCAAAAGATATATATATATATATATATATATATATATATATATATATATGTGTGTGTCTTTTCTCATATAATAACTATATATATTTTCAAATTCAGCATATATACTTATTTTTTAACCCTTCATATTTTACTTAGCGGGCAGATATATAAATATTGTGGGCAGATTTGACCTTTGAATACAGAATACGAAATAGTATACACTGCATTCTTCCCACAAGGATGAAATCTATTAGCGTTCTGCCCACAGAGACAGTGCATTTGTATAAAGTTCAGACTACTGATGACGTTATATTATGATACCTTAGATGGTCTATAATATATGCAGTCTGAAATATTTTATTATCTCATTCATGCTGACTTATCCATATACAAACAACAAAATTCCATCTTTGATTGTTTTTTTTTTTTTTTTTTTTTTTTTTTTTTTTTTTTTTTTTTTTTTTAAATTAACGTGGAGAGAATTGTATAAAATCATCCCGCAGACATATAAACAATTGGAAAATCCTCGTCCTTTTCCACTGTTTGATGGAAAGCATTGCAGTTGTATTCCGAACGTAACAAATTATGTTGACATCTTCTGGATAGATCTGTGCCAGTTTGATGACAACCTCTGCTTATGTTTAACATTTATTATGAAGATAATGACTTTTTTGCTGCTTCTTGATGAAGTTTCGGCTTCTCTTAGACCGTAACTATCGCGTCACGGTACCGCCATTCGGCTGTTATACACCACAGATATAAGCTTGCCTACAAGTACAGATATATAAATATTGTAGGCAGATTTGACCTTTGAATACAGAATACGAAATAGTATACAATAAATGGAGAGTGGGTGATTTACATAAATTTCAAATAACACTGGACCTGTATACTGTACATGTCTGGGAACTGGCATGCATGAGCAACGACTTAAGTGTCAACATACGTCAGACTATGGTGATCCCTATGCGTTGCTTTGGTGTCTTTCACTACTCCCCAGGGCAAACTATTGAGATCCCCATCTTATAACCATGTATACACTAGCTGGGCATGGAAAGACAAATTTACACTTGGAATTGACATTGGCCCTAGTGCCCATCCGAACCATCCAAGGACTTCGCCCATGGGTCATAGCCTTAAACCTGTTCAGAGTCGCACTATGTACATAATTACGGGCATGAGAAGACAACTGTATGTACCCAACTGACAATTACCCCTGGGGCAACGCTTACCCTCAAGGACTAGCTTAAGAGGTCCATAGTTTGGGGTGGGTATCCAAACTGGGAAGTGCGGGATACGTGTTTTACAGACAAAATTCTTGCTAAAATTGCAATTAAAGATTTAATATAAAAAATTACTTTTTAAAACTTTGGTCTGTGAATTGGTTTCATGATTGATAGAAGGGCAACAGGTAGGCAAGGAATTACGTTTCATCAGTTATGACCAGTGGGCATTGTCAGTGCTGGAATTATTATAGGTATTCTCATCAGTCCAGTTGCACACTTATCTCAAATAAATATAAATTTGAATTATGCCTATTTGATTACACCGTCTACATTGATATCCTCAAGTTTTTTTCTGGAGTAAACTCCCAGTTAACTCACCTCAACTGCCAAAAGAAGCCTACTGACTTTTGCCAGTTCCAGAGTTGCATCCTGATGCCTATAAACTGTTTATGTGTTTTTATATCGTGAGCTAAATGGCTTGATAGCCATTCTAACTCGCTCAAGTCAATGACCTGAAAGCAGAATACATGGTATTAATCACAATCTGTAAAAGAAGAAGCAAAGGAAAAGAAAAAGAAAGAAAACAAGTCACACAAAATTAATGGAAACAAGACAGTTCAAGTGTACAGTCTAATAAAATAAGACACAAAATCATGCACACAATTTACCGGCTGGCACACTAGTGCATTGCTACTAACGGTGCCTCATGTTCAGATACTGTGCAGAAACAGACTTGCAAATTTCTTTAATTTTCACATTACTGCCTTAAAATCAAGCATGTAATAGTGTGATGCCTCAGTAGTTAATATTTGGGCTTTCTGGAACTGTTACTTGTCTTTTAAATGTATATTTATATTTCAATTTTTATTACTCACTGCTCGCTTTTCTGTAGTTGTTAGAAAATATTTTAATTACAATTTTGTAAACCCATTATATTAAGTGTGTCAAAAACTTCCAACTACACCAGTGTGCCAGAAACTGTTATGTAGCACTACTAGTTACATTTTCTCCCCAAGTACGCTTTTCTACGCCTTTACCTTTGCTCCCCATCTTCGTATAACTACGCTTTTACCTTTGCCCCCCATCTACGCATTTCTACGCATTACACGGCACCTGATAAATATGGGTAATATCTTCCAGTTTATTGTTGATTAGCCGCGAGGTAACTATAAGTTAGTCAAACTAAGAAAGCACAGTTACTAACATCCGGTTTTAATGACGTATTTCCTGCTAATAGTCAATGTAAATCTAAATTTAACCGACCAATCATACTTAAAGGGGGTTTCCCAAGCCACAACCAAAATGGCAATGTTAATCGATTGTAATACCCCCAATTCAATGGAAATATTGTGGCCTTTTCAACGTATGTAAGTTATATATCAGTGTAAGGTTTTCCTAATATAATGTTGAAGTTTACATTAGGAGTATCGATTTATATTGTCATTATCTCATTTCTGTTTAAAAGCACAATTTTAGAATGCGCGGAAAATATGGTAAGTCCTCTTCTATACATTGTTATGTTTAATGGCGTTTTAAGGTGTTTAAAACACTAAATCGGCCATAATTTTGGGACAAATGAAATAAAATAACAAAATTAAGAATGTTCGTGTTGTTTATTTGTTTGAATCTTTTCAGTATGCAAAGTTTCAATCAAATCATGCCAACAGACGATACCGGAAGTGAAATTTTGCATTTACGTATGGAATTCCCTGATTTCGTCATGGCGCTATCGTCCTCGTATTTAAGTGACAGTGATTTGTCTGGAAGCGAAAACGATTTTTCTCGGTTCAGTTCCGACGAAATACCTGATTTAATTGATAACGATTTAATTTCTGAAGATGGATCTGACATTTTGTTGTCAGATATCGACATTGCGATATCCTCCGACTCCAGTGACAGTGATGATGATCAGCCAAATTGGTTAGCAGACGTGCAAGATAATGACATTAGTCAATTTATTCAGCAGTCAGGATCATCACATAATTTGCCAGAAACAGCACCAGAAATGGATTATTTCCATTTATATTTTCCAGTTGGACTTATTGCAAATATTGTAATTGAAACCAACAAATTTGCAGCTGAACAACAGAAGGATCATGAAACTTGTGATCCAAACTAGACAGACACAAGTGTGCCTGAGATGTCTGCCTTCCTTGGCATGTTGATTCTTATGGGCATAATACAGGCCCCTAGCTATAGTTTTTATTGGTCAAATGACAACTTTCTTTCCAACCAAGGAATTAAAGATGTAATGCCACGCAGAAGGTTTGAAAAACTGCTCCAGTACATTCACCTAAATGATAACACTGCAGATTTCCCTGCAGACAACATTATTCATGACAAACTACACAAAATACGTCCTGTACTAGATGAAGTTCTGGCCAAGATTGAGAAGACCTACAAGCCTCGCCAACATCAAACCATTGATGAAGGTTTATATATTGACACACCTATAAATTAATTAATGCATTCCTTTCAAAAAGTAAATTACAAAGCAGACACACACTCACAAATAGATATCATAGGAGGAAGAAATATACATGCATGCATACATATTTTATTGTCTTTCATCCTTACAATAAACATTATAATTTTAAAAAAAGAAGAAAAAAGCACAAAATATAGTAGTGATTACTGGTACATACTACAATTATGTCCAATATGATGTATGAACCACTCGCATGTACATATCACATACACACATACATCATATATCCAATGACTTCACAACTCCACATTCTCCTGCCTATATACATAAAACTAGAGCACCAAACTCATGAAAATCTGAAATCTAGTGAAAAGGTTAATGGTATAAATTATGTTATATATCGTATACTAGTAAAACTAACATTTGCACCATTCAAAATGCATACCTTTTCATAATATAAAACAAGTTCACTTATCATTAATTGATCCAGTCGAAAGTTAAGAGTATAATTTCATACACTAATTCCACAAATGATCTATCAAGAAGATAATGCAATTTACATGTATGATCGCCTTTAAGGGACGACAGAAGGCCAAGCAATATCTTCCATCGAAGCCAATCAAGTGGGGCCTGAAAGTATGGATACGTTGCGACAGTTTGTTTGGTTTCTGTCACCAGTTTGAATTTTATCAGGGGAAGGAAGATGTAGATCAAGTCAAAGACAGCAGGAAGGGTCTTGGCTATAGAGTTGTCCAAAGGCTAACTAAACCATTGAGAAGCAAATATTACCATGTCTACTTTGACAACTTTTTCACATCCATCCGACTGGTACAAAGCTTATTGAGACATGGTATCTATGCTAGTGGCACCATCAGAAAAAAACGTAAAGGCTTCCCTGAGGAGTTTAAGTACCCACCATTCATGGAGCAAGGAGAGCATATTATCAGGCAGGATGGAAACCTGACCGCCACACTGTGGAAGGACAAGAAACCACTTACAGTTTTATCCACAGCAGCAGACCCTAGTATCATTGATATAGCCAACCGGAAACAGAAAGATGGAACAGTGCAACAGGTCAACTGTCCAAGGGCAGTCACAAACTACCAACAGTTCTACCAAGGCGTTGACATATGTGACCAACTCAGGGCCAAATATCCAGTTGGAAGAGCATCGAAGAAATGGTGGCGATATATGTTCCACTTTATAGTCAACATATGCATCATCAACGCCTTCATAACAATGGTAGAGAGTCATCCTGATAATCAAGAAAGAAGGAAAAGATTTCGACAGTTAGATTTTAGAATCAATTTAGCCAAGCAACTGATAGGAGGTTTCAAATGCAGGAAGATTGGCATGCAGCGAAAATCTTTAGCCCCAGTGACCCCAGCCAATATTGACACACACACTCTGCAGGCACTTAAACGGAAAAGATCAACATGCAAATACTGTAAAAAGCATGGGGAAAAGAGAAGAAAGGAAACCAAATTTGGCTGTGGCATTTGCAATGTCCATCTCTGCGGCATAGAATGTCACAGCGCATTTCATCAATGCATGGTCATTATAGAGGTGTAACAAACATGCTGCAATACAGTTGTAAATAGTTTTTTTTTTCATGTATGTATTTTTCCCCTTGAATACAATAGTTCGAGAACAACTCATTTAGTAGACAGTGGATATTTATATTCAGGATCAGCTCTTCAATGAAATGAAAATATCATTTGGTAAGATATCTTTTCTAAATTACATACTTGCATAATTTTTTTTTTTTTTTGTTTCATAAACTTATTCCAATGAGGGTGAAGAGGGCAGTAAAAGATTTTTGTTATATATCCTCTGGATTGGTATATGTCTACTGTAGTTCATTTTCATGCTGCTGGGCTGCATATCTATTGGTCTGGTCTGCTAGTAAGTGGAACAAGTTCTACTCAAACTGCTAATAAAAATTATACAGTGGTGTGGCATATTCTATCAGTGGATGGTCCACTGAGCTCAATAAACTTTCAGATGTAAACAGCAATGGCAGCTTGTGACGAAAGGTCGTCATCATTCGATGAGCTTGACTGACTGTCCAGGTTGTTAAATTCATGGGCGGTCTCCGATTACACTGACTCTTCGTCTGATGACAGTTTCACATTAGTAACATCATTACAGTCTATATCACTGCCCTCTTCCATCTCTTCTTTTTCTGAAACTGACACCCAATCTGGCAATGTTGGAACACGGTTGGTGTCTTAACTATCAAAGTCTTAAAAAACTAAACTATTTGTCTGATGATTCCATTTTGACATTTCTGCATTAAAATCGTCATTCCATGGTGCAAAAATGTAATTATGATGTAGTACTACACTAATGAAGATCAAGCTCAAGAAATATGTCTGCGATTTTAAATGTGCCATAACTCAATGGACTCACTTATGTCATATGTGTTCTTTGTCCTGTGTTATTTTGAAAAGACAAATAACAAATATACATTTGAAATATGTTTGTAATAATCTTTAATATGCCCAGGTATGTCAAGCAGGCCAAACGAGACCATGAATAAATCGAGAAAATAAGTTTTTGCGAAGGTGATTGTCGTGTGCTTGAAAATTTTATAATTAGAAGCACCTGAACTGCGAATATTTTCAAGCTATACATATATAATAACATCAAAACTTTGGCGTTTAATTTCATTGTTGCAGATAATACATTACCTTATCTATTGATCGAAATGAAGCACTAGAGTCAATATATGAATGAACTAGATCCTTCTTTCCAGCTGAATCTGCACATGGCCAAGGGCAAACATGGCGTCACGCATGCCAAGTGGGTGCATCTATTTTTAAAAACAGGAATTTTTTTAATGTGACCACTTGCACTTTTTAGATTCGTTACAAAAATCCATGGATATGATTGCACATTTTTGGTTTAAATATTTGGCTACGTACTATTAATATTGTTGTTATTGGTCAGATAGTATTTGCTTTGCTGCTTTTTTTTTTCTTAGTATTTTCAAAAAAGAAAAAGTGATGTAAGAAAACAACCTTGACCTTGAATTCCACAACATAGCATTGTCCCGTACGTTTCTGACCTGAAGAAAAGTATTGTTTTAGCTCAATCTTTTCTCACGTAAAATATAGCCTTTGCTTTCTACCAATAGTTTATTATCTTTAATGTGTGTGCTAAATAAATTACGAAAACAGCCAGTATAATGAAGCGGTATTTCCAAGATTACCGCGATGTCCGCCATTATTACTCTATGACGGTTCACTTACGGTTTCAAACTGCTATTATGAAGAAGATAATGCAAGCACGGCAGTTAAAATCTGCAGATAATATATTTAAAAAGTCCCTTCACCGATTCTCTTCTTAAAACACCCATTGGTATTTACATATTGATGTCTGATTCTGAAGTTTCGAAACACAAGCTGGTACGTTTTCAGTATTTACATATTGATGTCTGATGTTTCGAAACACAAGCTGGTACGTTTTCATACTGAAATGAGAACAAATGATAACTTGTGGAAATCCGGCAGTGATAAGAAATGATAACTTGCGGGGGAAAGTGTTAACTTAATTAGAGGCTTTTCAAGCAATGCAAGAATATAATTTCGTCAAGATGACGTTGCCTTACACTTTGTGTGTTTTTTTTCCTGGGAGCAAGGGTATGACGTCATAATTTCATATGGAAGGCACAGATAATAGGGTTAGATTTTCATATGGGAAGCACAGTGATCCAGAAACTCCCATGTTATATACAACAGTGTTTGAGAACTGTTATAAAAAATAAATTTAATAAAAAACAACAACAACAACAAAAACCAAGTGAAGTACAAAAGTAAACACAGTGTACTGAAATGGCACAGGCACTCATTTATGTCAGTTAAAAAGGGAAATTATTGACAGCACCCACTCCAATTCAACCAGTCAACACAAGGTCGCGTGGTTCAAAATCTGACCCCTTACTAATTCTGTGCTAATTTTCTTATATGGTCGGCATGTTCAACATAAGTTGTGTCACTGTAAAAGAGACATCCCAAACTTTTTCCAATGTACAATTGAAGTACCTTCCGTTTAATGGTCACTTTTACTCGAAGTTTCTTGCTTGCTTCATATTTTGTCTACCTGGATCCAGTTTGGTAGGTACACATGTCCAGTATATCATGCAATGAATCGATTACAACAATTCTGATTGGTCGTTATTGTTTACCCTGAACTGGAATAGACTGGTCACAAACAAAAGCCATCTGTCAGAACTGAATGTAACCTATTCACTGCATGAAGTGTGTCATCATGGGGACATATTTATAGGTTTAAGTCTGGTATTGTAAGTTTCTATTCTGCGGTGATACCCCATGCAATTTTTAAAACACTCATTTAGTTCCTAACCAGAGGGTAGAATACCTAATTCATTAACTTCTTATCTAGATAACTATTAATCATTTGTATAACCTATATGTAGCCAGTTCTCACGATCTGTCTTTCCTGTTACGAAACAAATAAGGGGGGAAAAAAGAACCTGATTCTATAAGGCTTATTGATTTCTTATTTCTCCATTTTTGGTCCCCTTCCCCATAAGCCACCTAAATAAACAGCACTAAATTCAATCTGCATACCTTCTCCAAAAGCTGAGATCATTAATTCTTGTTGGTCAATTATATTGTACTAAGCTCTACACTGATGACTATTGAACATGGAGCGGGTGTATAATGTGCCCATATTCATGTTGGAATGCCGCCACAGTGTCTGAACTGTGGCAATTATCCTTAAAAGTTGTTATTTATTAGATTGGTTTTTCTTAAATGATTATCATAACTAACATGCAAACCAAGTTATTTTGCTAAGAGGCTGACCATTTAATATTCCAGATGGTGAGAGGTCTGGGATTTTATTTTTTTATTTTTAATTTCCAGCCCTCAAATAGCTTGAAAAAAATATTCTTACTCTAATTTAAAGAAAAAAAGCCACTAATATACTGATTATGTAAACTGAAAAATTAAACAAATTATGTTCAGGTAAAAAAAAAGGGAAAATGCTGGTTCAAAATAAAAACCCTGCTGAACATTCCAACCATAGTAAATTATTAGTTCCTAAAACTCAAAATTTATGCTGTACTAGCAGCATTGTGCTACTAGTGTTAACAAGCGCACAAGATCATATGACAAAAATGTTTTGTGAGCAGATTTTCTTTTAATTGTTAAGGGGGAGTTTCAAGTGTTAAATCTTTTATAATGTTGGTATTTTGAAGAAAAAGTGAGTTTTGTGCTACAACACCTCTAAATTAAGATGGGAACTACTTGGCTCCATACCAACTGGAAGCATTTTATCCTGGTCTGACACATATCAGAGGCATGAAATGCAACTAGTTACACTTATACCACATTAAATTTTCAATAAAGTCAGTCTATAAATACTTCAGTTACAGACCAAAATTTCATCTTACCCAACAATGAAAAATGACTGTTTAATGTCGGCTATCTACATGAGAGCACAGTAATATTTTAAACTGCAATGGAAAGAAAACCGTTAAAGATTTTCATCCAAATTAAGAAAGTTATATATTTGATACAATCTCCAACATGAAACCAAACCAAGTTGCTACGTCTTTTGACAACATTTAAAAATGAGTCAATTAAATCTTTCATAAAATTTTAACTAAAAATTTGAAATTTAAATGTATATTCTGAAATCCTTTAAAATTGTAATTTACCAAAAGATGTGCAAGTAGAAACTAACACAAATCACCTACACAACTGCTGGCAGAGATCTCCAACAGAGTGCACAGGCTTTGTACTAGAGCTGCACATATGTGGCCAATGAGGTGTAACTTAGAAACTGGAATCTTGCTACTTAGGACCCCTCATGTTTGCTGATTCTTGATCTCATTGATTTGTATCATTATAGAGAGATCAAGAGTTTCTGAATTAATTACAAAATTATGCCTAACACATGTAAGCTTTTCCCTAGGCTTATAAAAATGGGGTCTGAAAATCTTCACAACACACGTTTTTGATCTGTTACCATTAAAAGTGAAAAAAATAAAAAAACCTACACACTTCCAGAAGGGACATGTCTATTACAGTCCTACCCACTTATATCGACATCACTTATGTCGACAAGCTGCCTATGTTGACAAAAAAGCAAAGTCCCGGTCCCTTGGTCTACTATTACTACCAAATTTGTCATGCTTATGTCGACGTCGAGATAACAAATAAACGTACATGTTGACAGAAACCCTTGGTCCCAGCTTGAACAAATGCTTTGTTTTTTAATCATTTATGTCGACAAGCTGCCAGTTCCGACCTATACTTTGTTCTACAATTATTTGATGTTCCCGCCGCGATTTAATGTCGAGGTCGCATTAAAAAAAAACAGGCTTTTGTTTTGTCCTGTAAAGTTGGCCTCTCGCGGCAACTTAAATAACACATGTACCCTTCATCAAAGCAAGCCGGTTACAATGTTCAATAAAAACAATGCACCCTTCATTAAAAAAAAAAATCATCACCAAACTTGAATAAAAGCAATGAAATCTGATCGATTGTCGCATTTTCCAAAGCGATCGGTGATTACAACAAATTTATTGTGCTGTGAAAGTTTCCTTGTTAACTTTATTTATGTTTACGATGGCTACCAACGGCTGAGTAAAACACAGATTAAATTTACAGTCTCTAGAAACTAAATATCTGACTGTTAAGGAAGTTGAAGGTGGTGCCTATCGCAGAGAAATTAAATTTTATTGTTATTTTATGCATTGATTATGCTATAGATAATAATCTTAATTATATGCATTTGTCATTAAAATCTTTTACTGCTACATGTACTTGTATTTTGAGAGAATTCATAACTTTTTAAAGCTGTTATCTCTCCGGTACGTATTTTAATAATTGTATACCACTTGAGCTGACATTATTACAATATTGTATTGTATGAATCATTTTCTTTTAATACCTCATTAGCATGTGTCAATGTATTCAATATTATGCCTTCGTTAATCATATCAGCCGCATATCTCGTTCAATTTTATGTACTTTTCACGATGACTTCCGTAAATAAATACATGTACCGTTTAAACCAACTTGTTGACAGGGGGTTTCATTTCCATGTGAATAGCCCCATCCCCTTGGTAGCCTCAGTAAGATGGGAACATGTATTGCCTCAGACTGACCAAATCTAGGCCAATTTAAGTACAACTTTAAGAACTATGCAACCATGTGCTACTGGCGACAATGAATATCGTAGTGAATTGTGTAGACGTGTTAGATCAAACGAGGACAACCATTTTTTATACATGTGTTTCCTATCAGGATGTGACCGATGCATACATTTACGAATTCATGGATTTTTCATATACATGCACTTAATGCATTGTGGATTTTATTACACGAAGTTAACCAAAATGTAATTTGTCAATATACAAGTGTATTTCACACTGGTTTCGTCTTCATGTACTCAAAATTTCCATTGTTTGTTTTCTCAAAGTGTAAATCCTGCTCAGTGACGACATGTCAAACTTACAGAAGAATTTAACTTGTATGCAGGTCCAAGAGAAATGTGTTTTTTTCAGACCCCCCACCCCCCTACACTTATCTCGACATCCGCTTATGTCGACAATATTTCCTCGGGCCCGAGGATGTCAACATAAACGGGTAGGATTGTATAACAAAGGCATGAAGATTTCCAAAGACCAAGACCCTAAAATGAATCGTGTAGAGTTAACGGCATCGTTCCACCAACCTGTCGGAAGTATTTGGACAAAACATCCAAAAACATACAGCATTACGATAACAGCCAATCCTGATTCAGATAACTCTGATACAGAGGTGCTTAGCTTAACATCTAGATGTAATTATTTGTATGTTATTTCCTGAATGCAATTTTTAAAACTGACACTAAATAATTTCTTTCTCATTTTACAAGGAATTCGACTATTAAACAACACAAAAGTGGTGGAAATGATCAACCAGATGAAAATACTTCATGAGGCAGCTACAGATTGTCCACTATTGGAGGTATACATACATCAAGAAGTTAAGTGGGGCTTGGGCTGGCAGATGATCTTGAAATCTGTGAATTGTGGCTTCATCTCAGCTAAATTCAAGCTGTACAATGAGTTTCAATTTCAGTAAACCAGGCTGCAGTGCTGCTGCAGTCAACTTGGGATTCCACGTGGGACTTCAAGAGACACTAATGGGAAATACAAGGGCCAGACTCATGTTTACTGACATAGATATTCCTCCTCCTTCTGCGTGAAGCGGCATGCAAAAGACTGTAAATAGAGTAGCAAAAGTTACAACTAATCTAAATAAGAAGGGCATGTCAATGAAACTTAAACTGGTGCATGACACAACTTTAAATAGTGGCAGTACATATCCTTTTCCTATCAATGTTGCATTTGATGCATGTTACAACTCTGTTTGCATAGTTAGTGCAGAGACACCAGGACAAGCATCTTCACAACCTGTCGGAATTGCTTGTGAAACAATGACTGATCATAAGTACATCACTGTAGCTGAGTGCGAAAACTAATTGTGTTGGACTGGAGCTTGACTCAGAGGAAAAGGATATGATGGTGTATGCCCTAATGGTCATGCAGACTGTACTGTAAATATTTTATATGTAGCACCTCACTCTGCCTTTGAAATGGGACATGAAATTGGGACACAGTTTGTGCTTCAACAATTTCAAGTTAAGTTTGTAACAACAGACGGTGATGCAAAAATCAGCCCTTCGATTTCAGGAAGCATATAAAACATTGTCTCCTATGTGACAAGTGGAACGTTTAGCAGATCCGACTCAATTGGGAAAGTCTCAGTTGGAATGTTCTAGGGGTGACAAGCATACCGTTCAATTATATCCAAAGGAAACCTGCTTGTGTCCATCTCTTGGCAGTTGTTACCATATCCTGGCAGCTAGGATGAGCACTGGCATCGACGATCTAACAGAGGAATGAGTTTTAAATTTAACTCAACTTAACATGAACACTAGGAAACGTACCAATAAAAAAGGTGGCAAAAAACAATCACCACCGTGGGACAGAAATGACATGTCCATAATACCAGCACTGGATTCGGCAGCAAGACAAGCCTCTTTCATCTGTTCAATGCCACAACTGAATTGAAACAATGACATTGTGAAAACACCTCGCTCCATTATGAAGGAGCAACGCAAATGACTGGCTCTGTGTTGGAGGAAGAAAATCAAGTTCGTGACCCCTCTTCGAAACAATTGTCCTGAAATGCACCACAAACACATGCGCCAACAATCAAGCAGTCCAGTTGCATTTATACACCTCAGTGCAATTCTCCAAAATCTCCAGAAAGTTCTCCTCATGGCTGCAGGGTTCCAGAAATCACCAGTTTCTGTACAGAAATCTACTGTTACATCAACACCGCTCAAAAATATTTCAGTTACAAAATCTTCAAAAAGTTCTCCTTCACCATGTTTTCTGAAATAGCCTTTACCCAATTCGAAAGCCAACAAAAGAATCTGGACTAGTTTCAACAATTGTATGTTTTTTTGAAACACAAAAGTGACATTTTACTTTAACAAAAACTTTGCTGCCAAACTATCAATTTTCCTCAACAGATGTTTAAGCTCCAACTTCCTAATATCGACGGGTTTCAGTATATTGGATACGCACCAATTTTAGTGAAGAACAAATGGGAATATTCACTACATCTTAAACCTGTAAAGTCACCTAGTGTACGGATCCATCATGACCACTGGGTCACTTCAGTAACAGACAAAAACAACAATATTTACATTTTGGACAGTAAATATACAAGTAAAATCTTAAGATCTTCTACTCAGATCCAGTTATCATGCATTTACCTTAATGGAAATAACAGTTTAGACATTAAAATTCAACACATCCAACAACAGTCTGATGGTGTTGACTGTGGGGTTTATGCCATAGCCAACATAACAGAATTCTGTTATAATGGATGTGTTGGCAATGTAAATTTACAGTTTGATGAAAATGCAATGAGACTCCACCTTCTCATGTGTATTGAAAATCAATCAAATGACTCCATTCCCAAATGCAATGTTACAAAAGACAGTTTTTCCGGCGACTGTTTGTATGTAAAAAATGCAAGTGACTTCTTGTTGAAATTGTTTGTTATTAAAATTATTTAAATGAAATAAACCATGCTTTTTGTGTGAATTTTCATTAAGTTTTCAAACAAAAAAATATATAAAAATATCAGCAAGAATTTCAGCACAGTATAAACTAACCACTATGAGAGTATCATATCGTATGAAAGTATCAAAAACTATCCAAAATTGAATTTTTACTTTAAACATTGTTCTGAACTTTCCAAAAATTAAATGTAAAATATAAACCAGACAAAACGTATGCAGTAAAAATACATGTATCTAAATGACTGTTTCTACCTTAATGTTATAGCAATAAAGCGAACTTATATAATATCGTAATCCAGGACATCAGTACTCAATTGGTCTTGTTTGGGATAAAAAATTTAGTCCCCAAAAAACACATTATTCCAGGTAAAGTAGGAGAAAAAATAAATGAAATTAAAAAGATATATATTTTCTTAAACATTACATATTTAAAGGTAACCTACCCAATATTATATTTTTAATGATTAATTACCAGATTTATGTACGATAATGTGTTTCGGGTACGGGGATTTTTGGTACGGGTACGTGTATGGATTACACTTATTAGTCCACACTGATATCATGAGATTCTGGCGGTAATTTGTTTTCCAAATTAGGCTTACTATTCCATATTTAGATATTCTACGATACGTTATTAATTGTTAAATGACATAGTGCGATAACAGCAATTATGAGTATTAGACAAATCCATTGCAGTAAAATTTCTGATAGGTTTAAATATCAATTTCAGTATTCCTAAAGAACATGCATTTTTAAAAAAAAGCTATGAAAGGGTGCAGGCTGATGCGTACCAGGCTTATTCGGACCAAATTACGGGCTGAGTTAAACCAAAAACCAGGCGGATTCGGACCATAGTGTATATGGAGGTATATTACTAGACAAAAAATGTCCCGAAACGGAATACATAAAACAGTGATGTCTTCTACTTAAACCCGAGCATGCGCAACTCACAAGTTCAGACAACAATATGGCCGCTCTTAGGAAGGTAAATTGGTTTTGTAGGAATACGCAATATTCAAGCCATCTGTATTATTTGAGACCATTTAGAATAATAAAAAAGTGTAATTAAAACGTAAAACACATAGTTATTTTACAAAATTTACAAAATATGTTTCCATTGTCACATATTGCTGTACAATATACACTTTTAGAAGCATACGCACACGGCAGTTTTTGTACATGAATTGCATATGTGAATTGAAATGTATCAAGAACTGGGGGATTACTTACAGTAGAAGTAATTTATAGTTACCTTTTAAAGGAGTCAGATGATCTTTTCATGATTGACGAGCTACCAAGCATTTATGTTGCATGTTTTTGACAAAAACGGTGTCCCTTGAGGGCTGTTGGTAATGCACAGTTCAGTACAGATGGGTTTCGGGAGGGTATGACTAAAGTACGCAGTGGAAAAATGGAACGCAATGGAAGCAAAATATAATAACACTTTTTCTTCACTAATTGAACTAAATATGATTTCTGGTGATAAATTGACATCAAAACATAAAAAATGAATACTTACTTTTAATAGTGTAAATTTACTCAAAGAATTTTTCACTTAAATGTGACCGACCTGCTGCACAATGGAAATCATTATACGCAATGGAGATTTCAGAAGTTAATAAATTTTATTTAGTGGTCTTTATCTCAAAATATGGATAAATGTTTTATTGGTTATTTTTATATTATTGACTTAATTTAAAACTTACAATTTAATAATGAAAAAATAATGTAACCTATTCAGGAATGGTGCTGGCTTTAAAAAATTTTTCACAAAAAAAATCGATAATCTCAATATTTTGTCGCCAGTTTTAAAAAAATGTCACCAAGAAAGGAGTCAGTATTTTTCCATGTCTATTAATGTAGTAGGCAATGAAAATTGAAAAAGATGGGGTATTTATTACTTTATTGACAGCAACAATCCAATACCACAATATTACAGAATAAATCATTACATGACTGTTTTGATTGCCTTTTTATAATGTTTTGCACTATTAAAATGTTGTTTTATAACAATAATAAAATCGAATGTCACATGAGAATGCGTCATGATTTTACTGCTGCACCACTTGCTGAATGCAGTTTCAAAGTCGAAGTCTCCTTCACATTTGTACGTGCCGATTCTCATTAGATTCTCTAGCTGAGGTGCAGAGTTTATTGTTTTACTACAGTCCCGTAATGCAATCAGTGATGTGTAATAACATTTGCTTTTCAACACGCATCTCTTTGATGCACTTAACTTCAGACAAATTGGGTTGTTCCACTTATTTTTACTTTAGCTATGCAAATTAGCCTAATGGGCTCTCCCTCAGCAGTGCTCAAAGGATTTGACACTACACATCACCCTAGCTATTGTGAGCCAATTTGGTAAATGTCTTAAAGGTGTCTGTTTATTTCTGACCGTCTTAATTTTTAGTTGTCTTTAAACAGTTTATAAACTGACTGACTTTTTATCATATTAAATGATACACTGTATCCACTTTATTACAGACTCAGAATTTGTAAATTTCTTGTGCCCTCTGAAGTGTAGAAAGTTAATCTGCTTGTATTAGCTCGACGAGAACCGTGTATATATTGGTCACAGGGTCACAGGGGTGTGATTAATACATCCTGTCGTGTGCCTGGATTCGAGGAAGATCAGCACTGACTTTTGCATGAAACAATAATTTAATTGGGCAGATTTGTAGCAAACGCTATCTTAAAAACATTTTGGCATGTTTTGTCCATCATTAATGCACCAATGACACCTCAGAACAATTTTGCCAAGTCCAGTGAATGGACCCAGGTACCCCAGGTGGTCTAAGGCGCTTGCCTTTAGAGATCACTGACATCTCACCTCTGTCCACGTGGGCTTGAGTCTCAGCTTGGCCAGTGTGGGTATGTGAGAAAGCTTGCCACTAGCTTACCGTGGGTCGGTGGTTCTTCCTGTTTTTATTTGTTTTTTATTTGTGTGTGCAGTTTAAATAGATTAGTTTTAAAGTCACAATTTACTTCTTCGGATCATATACTGAGGGTATAATAATATATCAAGATGAGTTTGATTTGATCTTTCCTTTTCTTTACATTAAAATCAAAATCAAGCATATGTATGTGTGCGTGCGTGCGTGGGCGTGTGTGTATATGTTTTTCTATTTAGGTAGATTAGTTTTAAAATCATATTTTACTTTTCATGATCATATACTCAGAGTATAACATGTATATAATTTTTATTCTGATCATTTTTCTCTACATTGAAATCAAAACTAAGGATGAGTGTGTATTTGAGTGAGTGTGTGTGCGTTTTTTTATTGAAGTATATTAGTTTTCAAGTCACATTTTACTTTTGATAATTTTTTCAGGGTGTAATAATATGCATATAGTTCTGATCGTGATTTTTTTCTTTAGATTCAAATCAAAATTAGGGATGTGTGTATTTGTCTGTTTTGTTTATTTCTTTTTCTTTTATATAAGTAGATACATTTTAAAACTCAAGTTTTACATTTTGTGATTATATATTCAGGGTATAATAATATGCATATAATTTTGATTGTTTTTTTTTCTTTACATGCAATCAAAATTAGATATATGTGTATACTTGTGTGTTTGTATCTTCAATTTCCTTTCATTTAAGTAGATTTGTTTCTATGTCACATATTCACTGTTTATGACCATATTAACGCGGTAAAAAATATGCATATAATTTTAATTCTAACTTTGTCTCTACATGAGAAATCAAAATTAGGTGTGTGTGTATGTTTTTTTTTTTTATTTGAGTAGATTAGTTTTCAAGTCACATTTTACTTTTGTTAATTTGTAAGGGTGTAATAATTAGCATATAACATCCACCGTGATCTTTTGCTTTAGATTAAAATAAACATTAGGGATGTGTGTCTATATGTCTGTGTGTTTTTTTTCTCCCCCTTTTATATAAGTAGATACATTTGAAAACTCAAGTTTTACATTTTGTGATAATATATTCAGGGTATAATAATATGCATATACTTTTATTATTATTTGTTCTTTAAATTTGAATCAAAATTAGATATATGTGTGTATTTGTGTGTGTGTATTCGTGTCTGTGTATTTGTGTGTATGTCTATCATATATTCAGAGAGTATAATATGTATATAGCTGTGATTTTCTTTTCTTTACATTGAAATGAAAGTTATAGGGTGGTGCATTTGTGAATGTTCTTTAGATTATTTAGTAGATTAGTTTCAAAGTCATATTTTATTTTTTTCTGATCATAGTCTTACCAGTGAGTGAGCGATATTTGCGCACCTGCAGATCAACATGTACCTGCGGATAAATCCAATCAGATGACAAGCACGCTTGGACTTTGGGCTCTCTTATCACTATGATCTTACATAGTTTAAGGTCTACGACCTCTCAATAACTAACCAATATTCCATTATAATGGAGGAGGGGGTAGGGATTAAATGGGAACTTTAATATTATAAATAAATTGCCTCTTGTTACAACATTTAATACGATATTATAAAAGAAATTTATCAATTGGGAACTTAAGAGATCATTAAGCACTTCAAATTACATATAGCTTAATATTGTGTGAGCTATGTTTGCACACCTGCTGACAAACATGTATCTACGAATAAATCCAATCAGATGACAATCACGCTTGGACTTTGGGCTTTCATATCACTATGGATCTTACAGTTTACATAGTTTAAGGTCTACGACCTCTCAATAACTAACCCATATGCTACTATAATGGAGTGTGGGTGTGGGGATTAAATTGGGACTTTAATATTATACCCGAATTGTGTCTTGTTAGAACATTTAATATGATATTATAAATAAATTTATCAATTATGAACTTAAGAGATCATTCAACACTTTAAATTACATATAGCTTACTATAGTGTGAGCTATATTTGCACACCTGCTGATCAACATGTATCTACGGATAAATCCAATCAGATGACAAGCACGCTTGGACTTTGGGCTCTCTTATCACTATGATCTTACATAGGTTAAGGTCTTCGACCTCAATAACTAACCTATATGCCATTATAATGGAGGGTGGGATTGGGTATTATATAGGGACTTTAATATTATGCATGAATTGTCTCTTGTTACAACATTTAATATGATATTATAAAATAAATGTATTAATTTTGAATTTAATAAGAGATCATTCAGCACTTCAAATTACATATAGATTACCATTATGTGAACTATGTTTGCCCACCTGCTGATAAATATGTATCTACGGATAAATCCAATCAGATGACAAGCACGCTTGGACTTTGGACTCTCATATCACTATGATCTTACATAGTTTAAGGTCTTATAAATTGCCTCTTGTTACAACATTTAATAGGATATTATAAAAGAAATTTATCAATTGTGAACTTAAGAGGTCATTAAGCACTTCAAACTACATAAAGCTCAATATTGTGTGAGCTATGTTTGCACACCTGCTGATAAACATGTATCAATGAATAAATCCAATCAGATGACAAGCACGCTTGGACTTTGGGCTCTCATATCACCATGGATCTTACACAGTTTACATAGTTTAAGGTCTACGACCTCTCAATAGCTAATCCATATGCTACTCTAATGGAGGGTGGGGGCGGGGATTAAATAGCGACTTTAATATTATCGTGAATTGTGGCTTTTTAGAACATTTAATATGAGATTATAAATAAATTTATCAATTATGAACTTAAGAGATCATTCAGCACTTTAAATTACATATAGATTACTATATTGTGAGCTATATTTGCACACCTGCTGATCAAAATATATCTACGAATAAATACAATCAGATGACAAGCACGCTGAGACTTTGGGCTCTCATATCACTATGATCTTACATAGGTTAAGATCTACGATCTCTCAATAACTAACCGACATGCTACTATAATGGAGGGTGGGGGTTGGAATCAAATCGGGACTTTAATATTATCCATGAATTGTCTCTTGTTACAACATTTAATATGATATTATAAAATAAATGTATCAGTTGTGAACTTAAGAGATCATTCAGCACTTCAAATTACATATAGCTTACCATTGTGTGAGCTATGTTTGCCCACCTGCTGATAAACATGTATCTATGGATAAATCCAATCAGATGACAAGCACGCTTGGACTTTGGGCTCTCATATCACTATGATCTTACATAGTTTAAGGTCTACGAAACCTGAATAACCAACCAATATGCCATTATTATGGAGGGTGGGGGTTGGGATTAAATAGGGTCTTTAATATTATACATGAATTGTGTCTTGTTAGAACATTTAATATGATATTAGAAATACATTTATTAATTATGAACTTAAGAGATCATTCAGCACTTTAAATTACATATAGCTTACCATTGTGTGAGCTATATTTGCACACCTGCTGATCAAAATATATCTATGAATAAATCCAATCAGATGGCAAGCGTGCTTGGACTTTGGGCTCTCATATCACTATGATCTTACATAGGTTAAGATCTACGGTCTCTCAATAACTAACCGACATGCTGTTATAATAGAGGGTGGGGGTGGGTATTACATAGGGACTTTAATATTATGCATGAATTGTCTCTTGTTAGAACATTTAATATGATATTATAAAATAAATGTATCAATTTTGAATTTAAGAGATCATTCAGCACTTCAAATTACATATAGCTTACCATAGTGTGAACTATGTTTTCCCACCTGCTGATAAACATGTAGCTACGGATAAATCCAATCAGATGACAAGCACGCTTGGACTTTGGATTCTCATATCACTATGATCTTACATAGTTTAAGGTCTATGACCTCTCAATAACTAACCAATATGCCATTATAATGGAGGGTGGGGGTAGGGATTAAATGGGAACTTTAATATTATAAATAAATTGCCTCTTGTTACAACATTTAATACGATATTATAAATGAAATTTATCAATTGGGAACTTAAGAGATCATTAAGCACATCAAATTACATATAGCTTAATATTGTGTGAGCTATGTTTGCACACCTGCTGACAAACATGTATCAATGAAAAAAAACAATCAATGACAATCACGATTGGACTTCGGGCTCTCATATCACTATGGATCTTACTGTTTACATAGTTTAAGGTCTACGACCTCTCAATAACTAACCAATATGTTACTATAATGGAGCGCGGGTGTGTGGATTAAATTGGGACTTTAATATTATACCCGAATAGTGTCTTGTTAGAACATTAAATATGATATTATAAATAAATTTATCAATTATGAACTTAAGAGATCATTCAGCACTTTAAATTACATATAGCTTACTATAGAGTGAGCTATATTTGCACACCTGCTGATCAAAATATTTCTATGAATAAATCCAATCAGATGACAAGCACGCTTGGACTTTGGGCTCTGACATCTCTATGATCTTACATAGGTTAAGATCTACGACCTCTCAACAACTAACCCATATGCCATTATAATGGAGGGTGGGGGTGGTTATTACATAGGGACTTTAATATTATACATGAATTGTCTCTTGTTAGAAAATTTAATATGATATTATAAAATAAATTTATCAATTTTGAGTTTAAGATATCATTCAGCACTTCAAATTACATATAGCTTACCATTGTGTGAGCTATATTTGCACACCTGCTGATCAACATGTATCTACGGATAAGTCCAATCAGATGACAAGCACGCTTGGACTTTGGGCTGTCTTATCACTATGATCTTACATAGTTTAAGGTCTACGACAGCTGAATAACTAACCAATATGCTATTGTAATTGAGGGTAGGGGTGGGGATTAAATAGGGACTTTAATATTATACGTGAATTGTCTCTTGTTACAACATTTAATATGACATTATAAATAAATGTATCAATTGTGAACTTAAGAGATCATTCAGCACTTCAAATTACAAATAGCTTACCATTGTGTGAGCTATACTTGCACACCTGCTGATCAACATGTATCTACGGATAAGTCCAATCAGATGACAAGCACGCTTGGACTTTGGGCTCTCTTATCACTATGATTTTACATAGTTTAACGCCTACAACCTCTCAATGACTAACCAATATGGTATTATACTTGAGGGTTGGGGTTGGAATTAAATAGGGACTTTAATATTATAAAAGAATTGTCTCTTGTTACAACATTTAATATGATGGTATAAAATAAATTGATCAATTTTGAATTTAAGAGACCATTCAGCACTTCAAATTACATATAACTTATCATTGTGTGAGCTATCTTTGCAACCTGCTGAAAAACATGTATCTACCGATAAATCCAATCAGATGACAAGCACGCTTATGATTTGGGCTCTCATATCACTATGATCTTACATAGTTTAAGGTCTAAGGCCTCTCAATAACTAACCCGCATGCTATTATAATGTAAGGTGACTGTGGGGATTAAATGGGGACTTTAATATTATAAATAAATTTTCTCTTGTTACAACATTTAATTATGTTATAAAATAAATTTATCAATTTTTAATTTAAGAGATCATTCAGCACTTTAAATTACATATAGCTCACTATTATGTGAGCTATTTTTGCCCACCTGCTGATAAACATGTATCTATGGATAAATCCAATCAGATGACAAGCACGCTTGGACTTTGGGCTCTCATATCACTATGATCTTACATAGTTTATGGTCTACGAAACTTAATAACCAACCAATATGCCATTATTATGGAGGGTGGGGGTTGGGATTAAATAGGGTCTTTAATATTATACATGAATTGTGTCTTGTTAGAACATTTAATATGATATTAGAAATACATTTATTAATTATGAACTTAAGAGATCATTCAGCACTTTAAATTACATATAGCTTACTATTGTGTGAGCTATATTTGCACACCTGCTGATCAAAATATATCTATGAATAAATCCAATCAGATGGCAAGCGTGCTTGGACTTTGGGCTCTCATATCACTATGATCTTACATAGGTTAAGATCTACGGTCTCTCAATAACTAACCGACATGCTGTTATAATAGAGGGTGGGGGTGGGTATTACATAGGGACTTTAATATTATGCATGAATTGTCTCTTGTTAGAACATTTAATATGATATTATAAAATAAATGTATTAATTTTGAATTTAAGAGATCATTCAGCACTTCAAATTACATATAGCTTACCATAGTGTGAACTATGTTTTCCCACCTGCTGATAAACATGTAGCTACGGATAAATCCAATCAGATGACAAGCACGCTTGGACTTTGGATTCTCATATCACTATGATCTTACATAGTTTAAGGTCTATGACCTCTCAATAACTAACCAATATGCCATTATAATGGAGGGTGGGGGTAGGGATTAAATGGGAACTTTAATATTATAAATAAATTGCCTCTTGTTACAACATTTAATACGATATTATAAATGAAATTTATCAATTGGGAACTTAAGAGATCATTAAGCACATCAAATTACATATAGCTTAATATTGTGTGAGCTATGTTTGCACACCTGCTGACAAACATGTATCAATGAATAAAAACAATCAAATGACAATCACGATTGGACTTCGGGCTCTCATATCACTATGGATCTTACTGTTTACATAGTTTAAGGTCTACGACCTCTCAATAACTAACCAATATGTTACTATAATGGAGCGCGGGTGTGTGGATTAAATTGGGACTTTAATATTATACCCGAATTGTGTCTTGTTAGAACATTAAATATGATATTATAAATAAATTTATCAATTATGAACTTAAGAGATCATTCAGCACTTTAAATTACATATAGCTTACTATAGAGTGAGCTATATTTGCACACCTGCTGATCAAAATATTTCTATGAATAAATCCAATCAGATGACAAGCACGCTTGGACTTTGGGCTCTGACATCACTATGATCTTACATAGGTTAAGATCTACGACCTCTCAACAACTAACCCATATGCCATTATAATGGAGGGTGGGGGTGGGTATTACATAGGGACTTTAATATTATACATGAATTGTCTCTTGTTAGAAAATTTAATATGATATTATAAAATAAATTTATCAATTTTGAGTTTAAGATATCATTCAGCACTTCAAATTACATATAGCTTACCATTGTGTGAGCTATATTTGCACACCTGCTGATCAACATGTATCTACGGATAAGTCCAATCAGATGACAAGCACGCTTGGACTTTGGGCTGTCTTATCACTATGATCTTACATAGTTTAAGGTCTACGACAGCTGAATAACTAACCAATATGCTATTGTAATTGAGGGTAGGGGTGGGGATTAAATAGGGACTTTAATATTATACGTGAATTGTCTCTTGTTACAACATTTAATATGACATTATAAATAAATGTATCAATTGTGAACTTAAGAGATCATTCAGCACTTCAAATTACAAATAGCTTACCATTGTGTGAGCTATACTTGCACACCTGCTGATCAACATGTATCTACGGATAAGTCCAATCAGATGACAAGCACGCTTTGACTTTGGGCTCTCATATCACTATGATCTTACATAGTTTAAGGTCCACGGTCTCTCAATAACTAACCAACATGATATTATAATGGAGAGTGGGGGAGAGAATTAAATAGGGACTTTAATATTATCCATGAATGGTCTCTTGTTACAGCATTTAATATGATATTATAAAATAAATTTATCAGTTTTGAACTTAAGAGATCATTCAGCACTTCAAATTACATATAGCTTACCATTGTGTGAGCTATATTTGCACGCCTGCTGATCAACATGTATCTACGTATAAATCCAATCAGATGACAAGCACGCTTATGATTTGGGCTCTCATATCACTATGATCTTACATAGTTCTACGACACTTGAATAACTAACAAATATGCTATTATAATTGAGGGAAGGGGTGGATATTAAATAGGGACTTTAATATTATACGTGAATTGTCTCTTGTTAGAACATTTAATATGATATTAGAAATAAATTTATCAATTATGAACTTAAGAGATCATTTAGCACTTTAAATTACATATAGCTTACTATTGTGTGAGCTATATTTGCCCACATGAATTGTGTCTTGTTAGAACATTTAATATGATATTATAAAAAATTTTATCAATTATGAACTTAAGAGATCATTCAGCACTTCAAATTACATATAGCTTACCATTGTGTGAGCTATATTTGCACACCTGCTGATCAACATGTATCTACGGATAAGTCCAATCAGATGACAAGCACGCTTGGACTTTGGGCTGTCTTATCACTATGATCTTACATAGTTTAAGGTCTGCAACAGCTGAATAACTAACCAATATGCTATTGTAATTGAGGGTAGGGGTGGGGATTAAATAGGGACTTTAATATTATACGTGAATTGTCTCTTGTTACAACATTTAATATGACATTATAAATAAATGTATCAATTGTGAACTTAAGAGATCATTCAGCACTTCAAATTACAAATAGCTTACCATTGTGTGAGCTATACTTGCACACCTGCTGATCAACATGTATCTACGGATAAGTCCAATCAGATGACAAGCACGCTTGGACTTTGGGCTCTCTTATCACTATGATTTTACATAGTTTAACGCCTACAACCTCTCAATGACTAACCAATATGGTATTATACTTGAGGGTTGGGGTTGGAATTAAATAGGGACTTTAATATTATAAAAGAATTGTCTCTTGTTACAACATTTAATATGATGGTATAAAATAAATTGATCAATTTTGAATTTAAGAGATCATTCAGCACTTCAAATTACATATAACTTATCATTGTGTGAGCTATCTTTGCAACCTGCTGAAAAACATGTATCTACCGATAAATCCAATCAGATGACAAGCACGCTTATGATTTGGGCTCTCATATCACTATGATCTTACATAGTTTAAGGTCTAAGGCCTCTCAATAACTAACCCACATGCTATTATAATGTAAGGTGACTGTGGGGATTAAATGGGGACTTTAATATTATAAATAAATTTTCTCTTGTTACAACATTTAATTATGTTATAAAATAAATTTATCAATTTTTAATTTAAGAGATCATTCAGCACTTTAAATTACATATAGCTCACTATTATGTGAGCTATTTTTGCCCACCTGCTGATAAACATGTATCTATGGATAAATCCAATCAGATGACAAGCACGCTTGGACTTTGGGCTCTCTTATCACTATGATCTTACATAGGTTAAGGTCTTCGACCTCAATAACTAACCTATATGCCATTATAATGGAGGGTGGGAATTTGTATTATATAGGGACTTTAATATTATGCATGAATTGTCTCTTGTTACAACATTTAATTTGATATTATAAAATAAATGTATTAATTTTGAATTTAAGAGATCATTCAGCACTTCAAATTACATATAGATTACCATTATGTGAACTATGTTTGCCCACCTGCTGATAAATATGTATCTACGGATAAATCCAATCAGATGACAAGCACGCTTTGACTTTGGGCTCTCATATCACTATGATCTTACATAGTTTAAGGTCCACGGTCTCTCAATAACTAACCAACATGATATTATAATGGAGAGTGGGGGAGAGAATTAAATAGGGACTTTAATATTATCCATGAATGGTCTCTTGTTACAGCATTTAATATGATATTATAAAATAAATTTATCAGTTTTGAACTTAAGAGATCATTCAGCACTTCAAATTACATATAGCTTACCATTGTGTGAGCTATATTTGCACGCCTGCTGATCAACATGTATCTACGTATAAATCCAATCAGATGACAAGCACGCTTGGTCTTTGGGCTCTGTTATCACTATGATCTTACATAGTTCTACGACACTTGAATAACTAACAAATATGCTATTATAATTGAGGGAAGGGGTGGATATTAAATAGGGACTTTAATATTATACGTGAATTGTCTCTTGTTAGAACATTTAATATGATATTAGAAATAAATTTATCAATTATGAACTTAAGAGATCATTTAGCACTTTAAATTACATATAGCTTACTATTGTGTGAGCTATATTTGCCCACCTGCTGATCAAAATATATCTATGAATAAATCCAATCAGATGACAAGCACGCTTGAACTTCGGGCTCTCATATCACTATGATCTTACATAGTTTAAGGTTTACGACACCTGAATAACCAACCAATATGCCATTATAATGGAGGGTGGGGGTGGGGATTAAATAGGGACTTTAATATTATACATGAATTGTGTCTTGTTAGAACATTTAATATGATATTATAAAAAAATTTATCAATTATGAACTTAAGAGATCATTCAGCACTTCAAATTACATATAGCTTACCATTGTGTGAGCTATATTTGCACACCTGCTGATCAACATGTATCTACGGATAAGTCCAATCAGATGACAAGCACGCTTGGACTTTGGGCTGTCTTATCACTATGATCTTACATAGTTTAAGGTCTGCAACAGCTGAATAACTAACCAATATGCTATTGTAATTGAGGGTAGGGGTGGGGATTAAATAGGGACTTTAATATTATACGTGAATTGTCTCTTGTTACAACATTTAATATGACATTATAAATAAATGTATCAATTGTGAACTTAAGAGATCATTCAGCACTTCAAATTACAAATAGCTTACCATTGTGTGAGCTATACTTGCACACCTGCTGATCAACATGTATCTACGGATAAGTCCAATCAGATGACAAGCACGCTTGGACTTTGGGCTCTCTTATCACTATGATTTTACATAGTTTAACGCCTACAACCTCTCAATGACTAACCAATATGGTATTATACTTGAGGGTTGGGGTTGGAATTAAATAGGGACTTTAATATTATAAAAGAATTGTCTCTTGTTACAACATTTAATATGATGGTATAAAATAAATTGATCAATTTTGAATTTAAGAGATCATTCAGCACTTCAAATTACATATAACTTATCATTGTGTGAGCTATCTTTGCAACCTGCTGAAAAACATGTATCTACCGATAAATCCAATCAGATGACAAGCACGCTTATGATTTGGGCTCTCATATCACTATGATCTTACATAGTTTAAGGTCTAAGGCCTCTCAATAACTAACCCACATGCTATTATAATGTAAGGTGACTGTGGGGATTAAATGGGGACTTTAATATTATAAATAAATTTTCTCTTGTTACAACATTTAATTATGTTATAAAATAAATTTATCAATTTTTAATTTAAGAGATCATTCAGCACTTTAAATTACATATAGCTCACTATTATGTGAGCTATTTTTGCCCACCTGCTGATAAACATGTATCTATGGATAAATCCAATCAGATGACAAGCACGCTTGGACTTTGGGCTCTCTTATCACTATGATCTTACATAGGTTAAGGTCTTCGACCTCAATAACTAACCTATATGCCATTATAATGGAGGGTGGGAATTTGTATTATATAGGGACTTTAATATTATGCATGAATTGTCTCTTGTTACAACATTTAATTTGATATTATAAAATAAATGTATTAATTTTGAATTTAAGAGATCATTCAGCACTTCAAATTACATATAGATTACCATTATGTGAACTATGTTTGCCCACCTGCTGATAAATATGTATCTACGGATAAATCCAATCAGATGACAAGCACGCTTTGACTTTGGGCTCTCATATCACTATGATCTTACATAGTTTAAGGTCCACGGTCTCTCAATAACTAACCAACATGATATTATAATGGAGAGTGGGGGGAGAGAATTAAATAGGGACTTTAATATTATCCATGAATGGTCTCTTGTTACAGCATTTAATATGATATTATAAAATAAATTTATCAGTTTTGAACTTAAGAGATCATTCAGCACTTCAAATTACATATAGCTTACCATTGTGTGAGCTATATTTGCACGCCTGCTGATCAACATGTATCTACGTATAAATCCAATCAGATGACAAGCACGCTTGGTCTTTGGGCTCTGTTATCACTATGATCTTACATAGTTCTACGACACTTGAATAACTAACAAATATGCTATTATAATTGAGGGAAGGGGTGGATATTAAATAGGGACTTTAATATTATACGTGAATTGTCTCTTGTTAGAACATTTAATATGATATTAGAAATAAATTTATCAATTATGAACTTAAGAGATCATTTAGCACTTTAAATTACATATAGCTTACTATTGTGTGAGCTATATTTGCCCACCTGCTGATCAAAATATATCTATGAATAAATCCAATCAGATGACAAGCACGCTTGAACTTCGGGCTCTCATATCACTATGATCTTACATAGTTTAAGGTTTACGACACCTGAATAACCAACCAATATGCCATTGTAATGGAGGGTGGGGGTGGGGATTAAATAGGGACTTTAATATTATACATGAATTGTGTCTTGTTAGAACATTTAATATGATATTATAAAAAAATTTATCAATTATGAACTTAAGAGATCATTCAGCACTTCAAATTACATATAGCTTACCATTGTGTGAGCTATATTTGCACACCTGCTGATCAACATGTATCTACGGATAAATCCAATCAGATGACAAGCACGCTTGGACTTTGGGCTCTCTTATCACTATGATTTTACATAGTTTAACGCCTGCAACCTCTCAATGACTAACCAATATGCTATTATAATGGAGGGTTGGGGTGGGAATTAAATAGGGACTTTAATATTATAAATGAATTGTCTCTTGTTACAACATTTAATACTATGTTATAAAAAAAATTTATCAATTTTGAATTTAAGAGATCATTCAGCACTTCAAATTACATATAGCTTACCATTGTGTGAGCTATATTTGCCCACCTGCTGATAAACATGTATCTACGGATAAATCCAATCAGATGACAAGCACGCTTGGACTTTGGGCTCTCTTATCACTATGATCTTACATAGTTTAAGGTCTACGGCCTCTCAATAACTAAGAAATATGCTACTATAATGTCAAAGTAAAACGAGATACGTATCAACTAGCTATGTCCATGCCTTAAATCTATACACACTTGACTGACAGATACTGAGAACTAATTGTACATAACCACTCACAGAAACCACGTCTGTTAAGAATTTGGCTAACCTTACATGACTTGATGACTTCGCATCTTATGCGACCCAAATTCCATCTTGATCGATTACGTTACACTTATGATCTAAAATTCCTAAAATTCCTGTAATCCGCCAAGATGGCGGACGACGGATTGGTACATTCATCGCCAGCTTGACAAAATTAGAAGTGCATTGCAATTACTTATGACTCGTGAACGGTGAAGGAAAATGATGTCTGCCTAAGTTTTAGAAATTCTAGATGGTAATGCTATAAATGCCAAAATAATGTCAATTAGTGATGTGTTTCATTATCTACAATTTTAGTCTGAATTTCATGCATCTACAAGAAAAGAAAAAAATAAAATCAAGTTACCAACATGAGCCAGCATTGCTGAGATATAATCACCTCATATAGCGTAACTAGTATGGTAACAGAACTATTTCAAAGTCATTTGTATAGGTTGATAAGATGAACGATTACAACTCTAACGCGAATTGAAACTTGACGAATGAAGTTTTATGATAACAAGATGATAATCTTGTGTTATTGATTTTCATGTGAAGGTCTGAACTAACAATCTTGATAACTTTCCTCACATACTCGACAATCTACCCTTATCTTAATTTTCGTTCTGTCTTTTTTTTAAACAAAACAATCTTTTGATAAAAAATAAACCAAAAGAAATAGGAATCTATATTGAAACAAGTCAAGTTTCAATGTATGGGACGACAAATTTCACCTTTGATCCATTAGCCCGGCAAGAAAGATGCGGCAGTGAAAATGGTCTCAAAATTCATTTCCTTTTTTCTTTTACTCTGTAAAAATTGAACCATATACATTAAACTTTGATTGTAGAACAATTATATCTAACAGTCATTGTATGGGAATTGTCGTCCCCTGAAATGTGATTGGATAAGCAGTACTTTTTCAGTTATTTAAGTCATAGTGGTGTTTTACAAGATTTAAGATTCAGTATCTGGTAATTTACGCCACAGGCCCATAAATCAATAATATATACAAAGGCAAAATCCATCAAAGTGAAGCGCACGTGTACGTATTGTGTAAGGGACCGTCCATTGAATTTTGTTTTTGGAGGGGAGGAAGGGGGCTTGGGATTTTCTGATAACTTTATTTGAAAACAAATCCTCACTTCAAATGGAAAAACCTCACAATGTCGATTGTTTAATACGTTCATTCGAAAAGAAACATCTTCTCTATGGTTTCTTGCATTTTAATAATTACAGTGTGTCATAAGGAGACAAACGATCAAAAGCTCTTCAGTTTGCTCGCTATATACTTTAGAAGTAGCATTCATTATTCTCTCAACTATGATTTTTTACTGCTGGGGAAATATACACTATTAGTGCTACTATTACTACTACTTCTTCTACTACTACTACTACTACCTGTAGCGGATTCAAAGAGGGGAGAGGGAGGAGACTGTCGGTCGAAATTTCCTACCTTGTTTCAATTGAAATAGCATCATTTGGAATTGAAAACTTGACTGCTACAAACATTTCCATCGAACCTTTATCACTTTTTCAAAAAGTCTCTTCTGAATATCCATCAGTCATTGAGAACTATCAACAGTTGCATTGATAAATTTTCTTTCGCTCCTTTTTGGTTTTAAAACAAAAGAAGAGAAGAAATATAGACTTATAATTAAAACATAATCGGTAAGGTTGAGTGCGGTTGTTGAGATATATTGTGACAGTAGTCTTACTATCATAAAATTATATATTTATACCATGTAGAAAACGGTCCAGTAAAGTTGAATAGATGATAACTCAGAATAATGATGATGAATAAAGTAGTACACAGGATGATTTTGATGTGACCTTCTGATTTGTATATTGCCGTTCTTAATATCAGTTGAATAAAAGTGCTACAAAATATATTTTTTTTATATGACCTTCTAATTTGTATGTTGCTTATTTGCTATCATCTTAAAATTTATGATTTAGGTTTATTTATTTATTTTTATAGGAGAATGGTAGGGATTGGTTGAGTCTAGTAGAGAAGATGATATGTTATATGCTTTACAAAAAGGTAAACCACTTTTAAGTAGATATTAATGTTTTATCTTAATGAAAATGAATAATATAACCATTTAAATATTTTCCTAAGTTTTGCGGTCTTTTTGTGTTGAATAAGAGAAAAAGGAGTTTTTTGATAAAAAAAAAAAATATTGCTATACAAACAGTCTTTACCATAGATTATACTAACGTAATTAAGATTATTGCTATGACGGAAAAGTAGATCTTATCTATACATGCTTTCATATGGTGAAAGATTGAGTTGGGTGAAAATGGATCATATTTATTAATGTTTCCATGTGATTGAGTAGGGTGATTAGAGATCATATTTATTAATGTACTTTGGCACGCATTTGCTTTCATATGTGGAGTTAGGCGAGAAGGAAGATATATATATTATCTTTCAATGTTTTGTTATGGTAGATAATTCAGTAAAATAACATGACTTGTAGATTTGATTGTGGACACGTTTACCTTGTATGATTTTGATTTGCTCTGTGAAATCAATCAAGCAACTAAAATGGTAATGCAAATCATATTTTTCTAGATAGTGGTGCAAGTGATTTAGTTTGTGTGATCTTTGTTTATTAATATTTCTCATTCAGTAAACAAGAAATGTCTCTGTTCTTGTAGCTAGTGCAATTTACTAATATCCTAAAAACTATCCTTAAAGTTACAACTCTGCATGTCGATTTGCGCTTGGACTATGTCTTTTGATAGTAATGCTATATGATATGAGTAAACTTATTTGATATGTTCATGTAAAATCTCAAGGATTCACTCATTCATACAACTGTAGCAGACTGTATAGTGTGACTTTTGTTTCACTCCTGAAATCCATCCATCGATCAAATCACTCAAAATGGCGGCTTACTCCGTCTGTTAACCTATTGTGACCTTTGTTTAAAAAGCGGAATACTCCGGCGGCAATTCTATACTACTCTTGCAGTGAGGTTTCGCACATGTAGTGCTATTAAAAAGAAGCCCTTGATATGCAACATTTGTATTATTCAATGAACTATATCCGATATTATTGCATCATTTGCCTACTTCGTGTTCAGAACAGGAGAGGACTGAACCTGTTATAGTGACATCGAATTACGACAAACTAAATATGGAAGTTACGTGCATATAACTTCAGTAGATACATAGACAGAAGTCAAACATTTATCATGAAGATGATCAGTCCCAAAAGGAAACATTTCATTATAGCAATACGTGTCCTTCATTATCGCACTCTTAAGACTTGCAACAATATGTGCAAGCAAATCATAAACTGATTTATGCATTCAATGTGCTTTTACACGTATGTGCCTGCTTCAGTTAGTGATCTGTTGACTTTTATTTACAGACCATGAATCATGCTTGTATCCATAGTTTTGCTGTGAAGGAAGTCTCATTAAAACAATACACAAAATATAAACACCAAACACCAATCTGTATAAGAGTACAGTGGTGTCAATACCGTATTGTTCCAAATTGTTTACTTTTCCAAATTTAAACATGTTTTAGTGATAACCAAAAAGCACATGGTGTTCTAAAGGACCAACGTATATACCGTAACTGAAAAGTGCATTTATTAAGAACTGTATTAGACATTAATATTCCTACTCATATAGTCTTTCTTAAAGTAAGTTTTACACAAAATCCGACCTGGTGATCAGAAAACTGTTTAATCATTTATTCGCGTCCCCAATACAATAGCAATCAGCGATACAAAACACGTTTACAAGGTACTCTGAATTGCCAAATCTATAATCTAAGTGACTAGGAAAGTGAATCGTGAGAGTATTGTAACATTAACGTGTATCTTTCTCATTAATAACGTCAAAACAATACAAAAAGATAAACCGTTTGTATGTATTAGAAAATTATTCCGATCCAATAACGCTATACATACATGTACTTTCATAGATCAGTTTGACCCCCTGTACTTCACTTCATGAATTGTAGAATATCAAGGCAATTACACGAACCGTCAATACTATAGCAATACCTAGGGACTTCAGTTTGGTTAAAATATATATGTTGTGTTTTGTTTTCCTTTTTTTTTTTTTAATTTGTCTTTTTATTTTTTAGTATATTAGCGGAAACAAATAAAACGAAGTCACCACGAAATGCATAGTATGGTTAACACAAAAATTCGCTCCTATTTTCGACATTTAATTTGCACATGTCTGAGAGAGAGAGAGAGAGAGAGAGAGAGAGAGAGAGAGAGAGAGAGAGAGGAGAGAGCGAGTGAGCGAGATGTGTATTATGTAACAAAGACATTGCTCTTTCTGTCAAATTAATCATTGACGATCAAGCCAGTTTTCTGCCATAAACGCTAAAATCCAGCTAACTGGTATGATCTCCAGAGCGGTGCACTATTTCGAAACTTGTTAAGTCACACTAAAGTTTAATTGCAGGACAATTAATCAATCAATCAACCAATCACAAATATAAAAATAACAATGCAACTGCCATAACGAACTGAGGATATTGTAGATGAAACCCTTGTGAAGGTTGCAGTTACTTAACACTAGTATGTATTATGAATCAGACCTATCTAATACGGTATATAAATTCGTTCATTTTCTTTGACAAAGTTTTAAAGTCATATAGTTCCCCTCAAATCAAAACGTTTTATCATACAGGTCGAGCAAAACTACTGTTATCAGTATCCAAAAAGTATCTAACAGTTTTCTGTATCTTTTTCTGACATGGTAGTGGATTACTTTTACATAATTAAAGCTTGCCAGCTTTTTTTTTTTTTTTTAAATTGTTTATAAACTTGTTAATTTAAAAATTACAAATAAATGTGTATGATACGTTCCTGATATTCTAACACAATGTTGGTGTTTGTTTAGGTTTCAGATCTTGTCAATTACATCACAATGGGTAAAGTATATTTTGGGCCTTCCATAAGCAAAAAAAAGTGCAAATCGACCAACCGTATAAAACACACTGACTACGAGACCAGTCAGAACATGCATTACTGCGGCATTATTAACTTCAAGAGTTGATGGGCTGTTTATATTTATTGCCGGTACACTGATATTGCGAACGCACTATATAGCTGCCATTTATTCTACTCAAGGATATTTCATCATTCTAAACGGCAAAGCAACACAAGTAGATTATTTAGTGCCGATGCAACTAGGGATAAAGTGCCTTGCCAAGGGACACACCAGTGTAACCGACCCAAGCTGATCCGATGGCAGGATTCGAAACCGCAGCCTTTCGGTAGCGACTCCGGAAAGCTAACCACTGAGCCACTGCAGCTCCTAAAATCCGACCCGTACATTCATTGATTTACAAAAAGCCACAATTATCTACAAAATGAAACACATATCACTTGTGACAGTACACAAACGCCCCTTTACAAATGTACACAATAGCTTTTTAAGTATCGATAATTAAAAAACTGCCCCTACCAATAGTTCTTACCGAAACTTCGCTTTAATTCACAACAGAATTATATGTATGCTTGTGCTGATAACAGTTATCATTTTAAGTAATTTCCCTTCCTTCTCGAAGGGACACAAAAGTTTGATAAAAAGAAAAGGATTTAAATTAATTTTTTCTCATAGATTCTGACACAGAGTAACGTTTATTTGCTAATAGTGAATCGGCAGAAAGAGTACATTTATTATGCACACTGATTATGCACACTCAGTGCACATACTGTAATATTTTCTTCAAATTTGTTTTCATTGATTTCTTTTTTAAAGTAGAAGTTATATCACCAAAACATGACACTATATGGGTGAGATTTATATACGCAACAGCAAACATTTTTCCAAAATCGGTCCTTGTCTAACATGAAATGATTATCAATGATGCTATTTACACTTACGTGCTGGAGTTGGTTTTATGTAAGTCACCTGAAACTTTAATTTTCAGCTTCAGGCCTTTGAACTGAAACATACTATACAGGAATTTTTTTCTACTTTAAATCCTCAGAGATTTTGACACGGCAGTGACCTGATTTCTTAACCAACTTGCACATAAACAACAAAGCCTAGACAATTAAATGTATCTTAAAATGCAAACGAATGTATTAGGCATTATTACATTTTATTTTTGTATATATACTGTAGTTGTCTTGCTTTGGCTTTGTGAAAAAAGAAGACCCCCCCCCCCTCACTACTGTGTTGTGAAAATAATAAGATTATACTTTTTTAAATTTCTTTTTTTTTTTTGACAGACTTTTAATATTAGTCTGGAAAGTAAGCATAACAAGCATCATACTTTAAAAATGAAATGTGGATATTGGTTTGGAGAATTTATATATTCTATGTTACTAATTCATTAATTTTTAATTATTCAGAAACGAAGAAAAAGAAAAACTTTAGCATGAAAATGTAATAGTGCGAGCTTGCTCATTTTACAGAAGTGTTCATTTGCTATTCTACTTGTATAATACTCCCAGCTTTAAACTGCAGAGAAGCGGAAGAACAAATTATATAAGACTGGTGATTTCTATACTAATCTGACCTCCAGGCTGTCCAGGAGGGCATTGCGAAAACGTTTCCATAGTTATGCACTGACGAGATGCAATAGATTCCTTCATGTACTCTTCCCAAAAGGTGAAACTGAGGTCAAGTAAGCAGGCTTGTCTGCATTTTACGGGGCCCCAAGATCAAATTCTATTTATTGCAACAAGGTGAATTTGTAACTTTCCCTATAGATGAAATACAGGCAACGAATTTTAGGGCAGGGTAAAATGAAGTTATCTGTTTGGCAAGCAAAGCGTTTTTTTAATAAAAGAGTATAATCACGTGTTAAATTATATGAGTAACAGTGGAGGATCTTACACGAGTGCCTACTTCAATTGAAATCTATGAAACGAGTTGAATAATTAAACACTCGCAAAAGATTCAACGTATTTCATAAATGTCATCTGAAATAAGCTCAAATATAAGACGCTATTAGATATAAATACCAATGTTACTCAATAAGAACAACAACAATAGTATAAAGAATTGGCTTTAAATTACATTCGGGTGCCTTGGTCATTACGCCTTCACCGTATATGTCGTCATGCCATCGTTCGTTATGTCATTGGGTGTTATTAAACGTGTGGAATTTTGGAGAATATGATATGGTTATATAGATCTAAATAATACAATAGCCATATGATAAATTCATATATTTAAAGCAGATTATACACATAAATTAAACAATAAAAGTATTTACATAGACTTTGTAATTATTATTTTCGAATGGCCGCACACGAGTATAATCCAATTTAAGTAAGTAAGATTCCAGACGCTTTCTTTAAAACGCCAAGATGTGACGTCATGATGTCAAAAATGACGAAACTGATCACAAGTTCAAAGTCACGTCATGACGTTATCGCACTTGTTTTATTAATTTCTAATCGAAATATGGTGTAAATGCCATTATAGAGGAAGATGCTGTAGCATTCAACCGTTGTTAAAGATTCACGGTAGAGAGTTGATGCAGTTAACACTACTATTCATTTGACGAATTTCCCCTGGCATTATTATAACAGTTATTTATATCAAAACAACTTATAACTCGAAACGAAGATGCACCAGTGTTTTCATCATTTTCTATTTCATAGAAAGCATTGATTATTGTTTCTACTGCCATCTGTAGAGAGAAAAAGAAACAGAAACTCATTTAGTCTGCCTATGATTGTTCGACTTTCCATTCGTCACAATCTAAGGTTCGTTACATAAAAATATTATTAATAAAAATGACATTTTCCAGCAATTATTTAATCATTGGAACTGCTTCAACTTCGCACCCCCGCCTTCACCCCACATTCAACCACCACCCATCACCCCTTACACAGGTTGACTGAAGAATGTGCATTAAGAAAGGCTAAGAATCTTATAAAAGAAACTTTACGTAAATCCCAGGCAAGTACAAATTTATCAGTAACACTATTTAGTCTCAACGGCTATCAGAAAAACAGAGATCTGCCAATAAAACAAAACAAGGTTTAAAGAAAGCTCCACCTATCAAAAGCTAATGCTTCCTACTCTGTGATCTTTGACATAAATTTTTTGTTGTTGTTTTTTTTTTTTTTTTTTTAAATCAAGGTGTATATAACTCCTCATGTGTGTGTAATCTACCCCAATGTCGATTTCTCCTCGCACGTGCTTTGTGTCAACCGTCAAGCAGATTGCAATTTGAGCGAACCACGCAGTCTCCTTCACGCCCTCCATCCTAAACTAATATGAGTTACATTGTGGCATGGCACATTTATCAGCGCGTTGGAATGATTACAATCATTCACCCATGAGGCACTTTGAAGCTGCTGCCTTTTCTTGCCTGCTTTTGTTCGGCGGAGTTGTCGGCGTCCCTAATCTTCAGTTCCTGTTCAATTTTCTATCTCTCATGGGTCCGTGTTACTTGGTATTTGGGACAGTCGCTGTAGCGCATTATGTTTGTATTTTAATGGCATTCGCCACAGCAGGCGAGACACAGTCTACCGGCTACCCATGCTTAGGATATTTGTTTTAGGTATTATTTTTCCTAGTGCTTGTCCGAATAAACGCTTTTCTATATCTGAAGCAGATAATTTAAAATTCATTTTCGTCGACTTAAAACCTGTTCTTTCCGTGATCCCTGTCCTCCTGATGGCTAACTTAAAAAATCAGAGTATCCCCAACTTAAGACTCGTGAACTCCATGGATGAATCGAGTCCTATGTATGTATGGTCAGTCTCTGAACTTTTTGAGTACTGACTAAATATGGATGTTACAAAATTTAATGTACCACACTTAATGCCAGCTTTTAAAGACATTCAGGGTTTTACATCCACCAGCATAGAATATTAAATTATGTCTCACAAAGCTATATCACCCATCATACAGTGAACGCCGATTTCGTGCGAATAAGCGGTGTCTGACGCAATTTTAATATCACAACACCAGCAGGCGACTTACAGATTGCAAACGTTTTTCTTTGTTTGGAAATATAGTTGTGATTGATTCTCAATATGCAAAAAGACATTTTTAACTCGCATTTCGCTAGGTTTAGAAGAGTGGATATAATAGTACTACCTCAAAAATCTTATTTTTCTAAATTTATTCATTGAACATAAGAAAAGGTAAAGATCGACAAACAGTTACAGTGTATATTTATTGTTTGAATTGGTCTATATATCTGGTTCTCAGTAAATTGTATTACAGAAGTGTTATGAAAAAGTTTTTTGATAGTGCCCTCTTGTTATGAAAAGTTCTTGAATGTCTAATTATTGTGATAGCATTTTGCTGTCTGGCCGTTGGTCTTCACCACTTATGATGAAAGTTTTTCTTTGGGCAACATTTATTATAAGAAGTTTGTCCTGGCTATTGGTGGTAAATGTTGGGCCAACAAAGACTACGTTCCGACCTCCCTTTGCGGAGGTGTCACTCCTTGCGATGTATTGCTGGCTACATCGCTGGGGTGCGAGAGGGGTACCGGGTTCGAACTGCAAAGGAAGTCAGAAGTCCATGATGTTGAGACGCAACAACTTTTATTAAATTGACAACAATCCCAAATAAGAAATACATATGAATATACATATTTTAGATACAGAAATACACATATAATTGTTATATTTATTCAAAGCTTGCAGACTTCATACGATTTCTGTATTTGTAAATTATGATGTAAATAGTTAAATATTGAACAAGCCAAAG